>MNCI01008374.1:83951-147377 GCA_015680685.1 Gnetum montanum | reverse complement strand
ATTGATTAACCTTAAGTGTTCCATTAAGGCGTGTAAGCACTTAGTCCTTGGAGTTCAACCGGATCACGCATGAGATGCTCGTATTCATATGGTTGAGTGTAAGGGTACCTCGCCACTCATCAGAAAATATAATCCCAATATCGCACAACTTTACTTTATGGAGATTCAAAGGTGATTTAAAGAAAGAAAGGTAGAGAAGCCAACACTTTTATTTCCTTGCCTTATTAGGAAGCTGTGCAAGTGAGCCAGAATCCTGGGATACACCAATGATGTTCCTAGGAGAGCCCATAATGCTTCATATGCTAAATTTCTCAAATCAACACCACCTAGGAAGGATCAGGGTGAAGAGTAATAAGAACAAGAGCAAGAGCAACAACAGAAGCAACAATAACAATAACAATAGCAATAGTAAGAGTAATAATAGCAGCAACAAGAATAGTAGCAACAATAAGTTCCATCGTTATCACTGCAAGATTTGGCTCACATTGATGAGCCATTTGCAATAGATTGCAGAAACCATTAGTTAGGGAACAAGGGAGGAAGCCAACCTTTACAGATTTTTCAACAGTGCTATACAACCTACCATTTCAGTAGATCCTTGAAGTGGACAAATTTCACTGTAGTCAGAAGGAGGGGACCAATGGTCACAAAAAATCTCTGGAAACATTGCATCATTCCAAGTGGTGCTAGAGACAGGAAAGGGAGCCATAGTTGTGGTAATGTGACACTAGGATGTAGTGGGAGTAGCAGAGGTGATCATTGATCATATTAAAGAATCATTCAACATACCCATTGTGCCACTAGAAAATCTAACTAGATCCAGAGATGCTCAAATGTTAGCCGAAACCTCAATGACTCCTGTTGACCATGAGGATGTGCTTGATCAACTGTTGTAGATCGGGCAAGTAATGACAACACTTTTCGATATCCTAAGTGATGTCACTATAGTGAAGTTAGAATCAATCGCTACCAAAGGAAAATTGGTCATGGCAGAAACCAAGGTAGAGCATGTAGGAGTAGAAATTCATAAACTTCAAGAAGAGCTTGCAGCCCTAAGAGCCGAATGTAGAGATCCCATACAATTCATTACACTTGACCAAATGGAACAATTTAGGATAAAATAGATAAACCACTTGATTGAGTAGAATAAATAGATGAAAACAAAGAAGGAGAAAGTAGTATGGAATGCCTTTGTAGTAGAAGCACAAACATATGCACATGCTAAGGCACTTACCATAGTCCAAGAAGAAAATAAAAAACTTGTTGCTAATAATATGAGGTTGACCACTGTGGAAAAGTAGAAAAACATCTTGAAGGAGAGCATCCACTAGTTAAGGGAACAATTAATGAGGGTCAACCAAGACATGAGCCACCTCACACAAGAAAATCGAACCCTCTCAATGGAGGAGGTACGCACCATCCATCAAAAGTTAGACATTGAAATAAGTATGTGGCAAAATGAGGCAAAGCAACACAAAAGGCTCAAGGAACACTTTCGTGATCAAGTGGGCATGTACAAGTAGATCAACGAAAAAGATATTTGGATGGAAAAGGTCAGAATCAAATTTATTTTAGCATAGAATCTTGACTGGCAACCCATCCTAGATAGTTATGCCCTTGTCCACCAAGTGGAAGTTAAAAACAAAGACTTGCAGATTGAGGACTTGAAAGAGTACATGGGGTTAGCTAACCTTTATATGCTAACCTCACCATGTTGACAATAGGCAGGCTTAGAAATGAATTAGAATAGCAAGTAGTAGCCACATATGCTCTGTATGAAAAAGAGTTTATAGATTGTAAAGATTCTTTATAGAAACTCCAAGTGGCAAACTTTGAACTAGAAGTAGTGAAGGTTGGCTATCAAGGGCAAAAAGATGCAGTAGCAAACTTGGCCAGAAGATTGATCGATTATCATGAGTTACACAAAAAGGCCAAAGAATTTGAAGAGGAGAAAAGGTAGATTCTAGCCTTGTATGTGAAAGTGAATCAGATGTTTCTACAACTATTGTGCCCATGGGATGTATCCACTCCATCACACATTGCACAACAAGCATGGATGGTGCATGACCCAACAATGGAAGAGGAGAAACTTTAGGCACTCTTGAATTAGTACAAATTCTAGAAGATTGATGAGGAAGCAACCAATGGAAGAGCCATTGCCACTAGGAAGTACATAAGGCTACATCAAGCTTCACCAATTTTTTTTTTTGTTAAAGTTGTCATGTCATATCTTGTGTCATTTTGTAAACACCACTGCGACATTCAAGGGTCATGTATATAGTAGTTAGTGTCATGTAAATCTATCTTCCAATTTTATGAGGAACTCTATGCTCATTTTGTTTTAACTCAAGGACGAGTTTTCAGTCAGTCATGAGGGTATGATAAATTGTATTTTTGACCAGCTCCAATATCGGGCATTCAATATTAGAACCATGATATTGGATCCCTGATATCAGGGCATCAACTATGATGTCGGATATCTGATATCGTGGACACATTCAGGCCTATAAATACAACACTTAAGTGCATGGTTTGAACAACCAATTTCATTCCACCTTACTAAAACTCTTGTAGTTTATTTTCATAGCTTAGGGATAGAGTGTATGCCATAGTGTGGTGTGAAGTGATTGTATAGAATCTTTATTCGAGCATCTTGCACTTGGACACAAATGTGAACAAAAATAAAGATCGAGATTAATTTTTACCATTGAGCATCCACTTAAGTTTTGTATTGTTTACTTAGAATAATGTTTACTATTTTCACTTAGTTTACTAATTATTGTTTTCTTAGTTATTGTTTACTTTCCCATGAACTTTACTTTTACTGTTGTTAAACATAATGGATACGACTAATTCCGAGCATAAAGTGTGATCGTTTGGTAACCCAGTAGTATTATCGCTTAGTTTGTCTAGTAGCAAAGTACTTGTTAATCCCAGTAATGATTACATAAGTTCAAGATGTGTGCGGAGAGTTAGGAATGGATGTCCATTGCCCATGCTAGATTAGATATGTCTGTTTACTTAGACTTAGAAACCACTTTCATTTACCTTATGTTTATTAGGAGTGAGATGGCCCACACAACATCAATTATCATACACCTCATTGTGAGTTAAACAATCTACATCGATTTTACTAACTCAAGTAGGAAGACAACAATCATGAACTTAAACCAGTTACTAGTAGAATCACATTGCCTCATTCACGGAATTTGATCGGGCTACATGTGAACAGGTGTTGGATTACTCCATCACTCGTCACTTGTCAAATAATAAGCTAACCACTTAGCCACCTTTTATTCATTCTATCATGGAATATAGTATACCATGAAAAGTAACGTTGGTAATGTTTTGCAAAGTTAAGATGCATGCTACACTCAAATTGTCACTAAATGTCCATTTTTATTTTAGGCCATTTTAATATAATTGATTAAATGTATAGGTCGACATGGGAGGGTGTATTAAAAATCAATACCAGAAATAATCTACGCATCTAGGAGTGTTTAGTTTATGAAATTTAGAAGATCACTATCATTCACATTAGAAGCTCATATAGCTATTTCTCTGGTTACCTTCACATAGTCACAAAACCAAATTGGTTAGCGGTGAGAACCAAAATCTTGCAATTTACTATTACAAAAAGGGTCATCTAAACCTCAATACCACGCAGAAACGCACACTAGCTGAGGAATATCAAACGTCCAAAATCAATCAAACACGGGAACTCTCTCAACGCGGAATCAAGACCATCAGAACATACATATGTAAACAGGCCTCAAAGAATATGGTCATCAAGGTAAACATTTGGAACAAAAGCAATCAAGCATGACCGAGAGAAAGCAGGCGAGTGACGAACTTATTGTTGGGTTTAGCATTGTGAGGAAGCAAGACTGGTTTAGCAGCTGACTGATCTTGTTTTGAAGATGTCATGACCCTGGAAATGGTAGACTTGATTGCAGCTTTCACATGTTTGGATGTCAAGTCGAAAGGCCTTGCAGATGAGGATCCGGAATAACTCAAAATATGTTTCTTGCTAAAGCTCATGAGCTGCTGCTTCTTTCCATGCCGGCCAGACGTTGAACTTTTAGCCGTGACTCTTTCTTTTTCTTCTTGCTTGCTTGAAGAACACGATGGATCCTCAACCTTCAAAATGCATATTATTTCTATCATTTTCTAGCTTTTGCTCTGTTACTTTACATTGGATAATCATTCTTCCTACTTTCATCCAAACACACAATAAAAGAGCCGCCCCAAGTATCCTATGACTGTACCTTTTTGGTGGGCTTCTTTGCTTGGCTGGCAGATTCACATTCTCCACCACCATCTTTCCTAAAACGAATAACACAACACACAGATCACTTTACTAAAGAAAAAGAGAAGTTCTTGCTTTCGAAACTAGAATATGATAAAAATCAGATTATCAGCACTTTATTTAAAACTGCCGTTTTTACCTGCAACTTGAGACACAACACAAAAGAGAAACAACAACAACAACAAAAAGAAGTTGCAGACAAAACTTACGGTGTAAATTCTGCTTGTTTGGGTCTTGCAGGAGTGCTGTTGACAAAGTGATGAGCAACAGAATTTTGTGGATGGTCGTCACAGCCACGGCCTAGCTGCTGGCTCACAGACACCAATCCGCTCATGTCACTGACATCATCCTCGAAATCAAAATCATTCTCCGTTTCGCTGCGGGCATTTCTGTAGAGGGAAATCTTGAGCAGCCTATTGAGCACAGTAACCAGCTCCTCCATAAATTCCACAACTCCCCAAGACACGGTACCCCTGAAATCCAGGAGCTTGTTCTTCATGCCGCTCAGTCGCTGGATCCTGAGCCTGAGGTCAGACCGGCTCAGTTCTGCGTTAATCCCCTCGAAGGCATCCTTATTCTCTGAAATGGACAAAGGATGAGCCATGGATTCCACAAGCTTCACTATCTCAGCAATGCTACGATAAAACCTCGAACCCGGTCTACTCTTAGCGTCTGCGGTGTGGATCTCGAGTTCCTCCTGGAGAGATCGTCTCCCTTCGAAACCAGAAACAGGAGACGAAACTGCAGCAGGAGGCTCCAGGAGCTTCGATTTGGGCCTGAATTGATCGATCTCTGCAATCATGGCGGACGCCCACGACTGCGCGCAGCTCATCTCATCAGGCTCACCAGCAACGGGAGCATCTCCATTGTTGGCAGGACTAGTAGTGCCATTCTGGGCCTGGATCTCGGACACAGCAGATCGCAGCAACTCGAGGTGGGAGTTGAGGTTGTCGTTTTTAGGGCTTTCATGGACGAGCTCTCGGAGGCGTCTGCACTCACTTTCGATGCGGGAGACGTTGCAGACATTATTATTATTATTATTATTATGCAGGTTGTCGTGGCGGTGGTGGAATATTTGTGCGGCTTTTCTGCTGCAGTACTCATTCATCTCGTCGTTGTGGATATCCCTCTCCCGTTTCAGAAGATGGATTTCGTAGCGCAGTCTGGAATTCTCCTGCGAAACGGCGCTGAGCTTGGTATACAGCGTCTGGATCTCCGCGTCTGCGCTCGATTTCTCGTCACCGAGCTCTGCCATGGCAAGCTCTCGCTCTTGCAAGGAATCGGCAAGCACCTGGTTCTCTGCATTCGCCTCCACCAGACGCGAATCCATTTCCACGAAGCGCGTCTCCATGTCGGCCGCCATGGATTCCACCTCCTTGATCGACATTCTGAGCTCCACGATTTCTTGCATGCAACGCCGTAGCTCTTCCTCCGTCTCTGATTTCTGAACCATCGCCTCCTCATGCAGTTTTTTGTAACGTGCAGCCTCTGCTTCCGCTTTCGGCCACCCTGCACAAAAACCTTCTTAGCAAACAGAGATGATACTGAATCGTGAGCAACAAACTTCAACACCCATAACTGCCATTAACATACCTTTAATAGCATCTTCTGCGACGAGAGCCTGCTGCTTTGCAATCTTGCTGTCCACTGTTTCGACCCGATTAGCAGTGGGCGTATTATTTCTTTCATCATGAACTATACCAGAGTCAGAAGCAAGCCTCTGGATCCCAGATTTGGCGCCTGATCCTTCCTGTAAAGCGTTATACATTGATATTGATATCATGGTCAAAAAACTTAAGGTGCATGCAAAATAATTAAATAACCAGTGCAAAACAAAATTTGTTTGTATTTCTATTGGCAACACCATACCTGAGGTTTCGAGGTTGTTGAAGAGATCTTGGGAGGGGATGGAGCAGAGACAGAAGAATAGGATCTTCTCTTCCAGGGCCAGCTGCTGCTGCTGTTCTTCCGGTTCTCCATGGATCCTGCAAATCTGGCATTGCCAAAGAGAAGCGAAGCAAATATAACAGCGACGGAGCCGGCTCAGTTGCTGACCCACAAACAGGTTGCCGTTGAAACATAGGATAATTGACAATAATAATCATCGCAGAGCCGATTTATCTTTTGTGGGTGGCCACGCTGGTTTTCGGTCTGAAAAGATGAAAGCCGCCTAAGCCAACCAAGTCATGGATTCAGAATATGGTTTGGTGCCGCCTCCGAGGAATTTCGTTTACCTTTCCAAGACGGCATATCTTTGCTTTTATTTTCCATGCCAAGGCACCAACCCTGGTTTTATTAAAAATCATCCGCCATCGTTCCCTCTGCCACACATTTATATGCTCTGCTTTTTCTCGTATTTGCTTTTACTTAATGCAAGACAGTCATCCTTTACTGTCTAAAGTTTTCTTTGCCTGCTATTCAATTCTTGCTCTCGTGGGAAAAGTGATCGATAAATTTAATAAGAACCTTTCTGCGCAAATTTACGTCATGCTTTGTCTAAGATCCTTTGCCTCTTGGCTGCGACCATTTAGCTGGATTGTACCTGATTTTTTAATTCGTGTAATGTTATAGTGTCTTTGTTTGTGGACGGATTATTAGTATAGATGATGGAATTGAAAATAAAGCTGTTTAATATTATTAGTTTTTTTATAGCTTTAATGTTCTCGATTTTGTTGAAAGAAAGATGTTGGTTATGTAGTTTTTGTGGTTCTTAGATTTATTAAACTTATTCTATGAAATAAAAGAGTAAGGCAAAGAAGTAGACTTTTTGGTGGCATTGCAATGTTAGTGAGAAACTTTCTTCAAAATTGTGTGCTTTTAGAACAAAATTGATGATCATAAACAATAAATTTGGCTAAATATTTATGCTAGCATGGTTCAGGTTTCCTTATCATATGTTATTTTGGCCCTAAAGATGCTACATGGTATGATACTATAGAGTTGATCACATTGTCTTGTGATCATATTTTCTCATTCTCAGGTAGAGATATTGTAGAAGTTTTAGCAAAAAATCTTTGTATTTATTTGTAGAGATTTTAATGTAAGGATAGGTTCACAATAAATAGAAATTATTCAGTGGCAACATAATATAGGCTAGTTAGACATTGTTCAAGAGCATAGCTAGGCAAAACATTTTGTAAATGACATTATAAATGATATGGGTTAACAACTAGTAGAATGGACAAAAACTTTTGTTCTTTTGATTTACAATGGCCTTGCTAGATTTCCTCAATCTTTAACATTTACATTCGTAAGACTTCAATGCAACTCTTGCATTGATTTGCTTTTATGTTCTTATGAAGAGGTTGAATTTATTAAGGAGTTAAAAGTTGAAGAAGATTTATAGAGACTTACCATTATTATATAGAGTTTTTGATGCAAATTAACATTTTTTCTTAGAAAACAAAAAATAAAAATAGAAAAAAATTTAAGTAGAGTCACCCCAACAATCAAGGGAAAATATATGGATGCAATAAATAATAAATGAAATCTTGAAAGATAGCATAAGGAGCTTAAACAAATTTTACTTATAGCTAAGTAAGTTGTACATTTACAACAACAGAAGTGCTAAGTAGACTTGGTTTGATGAGTATTGCACGTAGGCTAGACACAATAGTAAGAATGTGAATAAGAAATACATATAAAGTTTAGTTAAGATGTATAAATACTTGATTAGAACCACAAGAAGGAAATTTACTAGGGAGTAGCTAGAATATTTTGCTTACATCATTAAAAAGCAGCGTAGGCAATGTTTTCATTATAAAGCCTCTTTATCCTTTAACTTTCTTTTTCAAGATAGTTCCTCATTTTACAATAAATTATTTGCAATAGAAGATGATAATTTTATCTTTATTTTACAATTAGCACCTCTCCAATTTCCTTTTGATGAAGTTAGATAGGGTATTAAAAAGCTAGTATTTGGCAAAGCTATAGATTTAGATGGTTTATATATAAAATTATTAAAGTGGACAAGGCCTATTATTTATAGAGAAATTTGGCACATATTAAATTTAGTGATAGATTAAGGATTAGATCAACACTGGAAAACTAGTAAAGCTATCTTTTTATATAAAAATGGGAATAAAAATAATTTGAACAATTATCAAATGATTATTGTGAGTAATATTTTTGATAAGTTGTTGGACACTTTAGTAGAAAAGAGAATTAGTTCTTAGGTTGAATTTAACTACATTAGGGCAAGGTATCAAGCAGGTTTTAGACAAAATCACTTTACTATTAATTACTTGGTTACTCTAAGATATTGCATAGAGTTTACAAAAAAGCTTGACGAAAATGTTTTTTTTATTTTGTTGATTTTGCAAAAGCATATAATTCAGTGGTTTACACAAAAGTATGGGTGCAATTGCATAAAATTGGTCTCCCTTTAGAATTGGTTGCAATAACTCAAAGATTATACGAGGAAGTGATTATTGAAATTGAAACTAAAATTTTTACTTATGTCCATTGAGACCCTTTGGATCTATTAAACTAGTTTCAAAATTCTTTTTACGAATTTTTTTAAAAAAATTATAAATCAATGCTATATAGTAGAATTGAACTTGTGAACTAGGATTAGTAAAATTACAAATAATAATTAAGAGAAAATTTCAATTCTAAAGAAAAATGAGAGTTAAGCAAGGATATCCATTTTCTCCAACTCTCTTTGTTATTTTTTAAAATGCAGGAATTGTTATGCAATAGGTAAGATAGTCACTCTATCAAAATTGGATTCCAAGTAGTAAATCTTCTTTTATATGTAGATGATGCTGCCTTGATCTTCACTATTTTAGAAGGTATGAAAAATATGTTGCAAATTTTAGAAAATTATTTTCACTCATTTGGTCTTTGAGTGTATATGGATAAGACCAAAATAATGATTTAAGATAATTGTTTTAACTTTCACTTTGAAGGTACCAATATGCAAATAGTAGATTCTTTCAAATACTTGGGTCTTATTTATATGAACAATTACATGTATAGGAAGTGAAGCAAAGAAAGAATAACATGAGGTTGCAAAGCTTTGTATGCTTTCAAAAGAAAAGGATTTAGGCCTTTGGACTTAGGGCTAAACTTTGGAAAGATATTGAAAGAGTGTAAGAAAATTTTCTAGATGAGTTAAAGGTAAAGATACAAACACCTTACCTAATGTTATTATATGGATGTGATTTATTACCTTTAGAAGTATGCCAATTAATTACATACACCCATAGCTTGCATACCTTAAGGCAAGAAAAATGATCTAAAGTAGTTTTTAATGATTCAAAAAACCACAATAGCTATTTTCAAGTAATGTAATATTTAAGAAAATGAAATATCTCTTAGGAGAAAATACAACAAAATCCTCAACATTATTTGGCCATTTAGTCAAGTAGAACACTTTAACATAGTTGTGGTCTAATGTAGAAAGTGAGAAACAATTTTATTTACATCAAATTACATCTAATAAATTAGATGCAAGAGCTCACTATCTCTTAGTTCAAATTATCTTTGATCATTTTTCTCCATGTTTGGACTTCCTAGTGATGGCTTTCCTAGAATAGTGATGAAGAAACCTTTGTTTATAGGCTCATTATTTGATCTTTCTTGCATATGTTCAAAGCATCCAAGTCATCATTCTTGTAGCTAATCTAAAATAGAAGTCACTCTAAGTCTTTCTCTAATGTTTGTATTATGTACTTCATCTCTTTTAATAACATTTAACACCCATCGAAGCATTCATATTTTTTCCACATTGATTTGTTGTTCATACCTCATCCAACTCTGGCAATGCTTGTGTCAAGTTTGGATAAAAAAGGAGGAGGGTTAGTGTTAGGTTTGCAACTAGCTGTAAAACCTTCCAAATCTCAAATCCCAAAAAAATGAATAATAATATTAAAAAAATTTAGGGTACATTAAATCATCAAAGAGAGAATCTAAAGAGAAAGCCCAACAATTTTAGGGATACCTTATTAGGGTCTTATCCTTCTAACCAACCTTGAAAAACCTCCCCTCTTAGATAAGAAAAGGATCAGGCCTTGCTCTTACTTAAAAGTATCCTCATAAGTTTTTACTTCTTACTAAAGAGTTTCTTGTAAAGAGAGGGAAAAAATATTTCTAAAGATAAAAGAATACATTAATAAAAAATAAAGAAGAAATAGTAACAAAAGCTACAATATTCCCATCCTTGAGCTTCCAGAATAAAAAGAAATTGATCTTGTAGAAAATAAATTCCTTATTCAACTTTCACTAGAAACTTTTTTGCTTAAAGTTATACATAAAAAGTAATATCTTTGAGAATATGGTATTTGACTTCCAAAGAGAGGTCATAGTTATGCTCTTGTTGCTAGAAAATAACTCCACATGAAAGCTTCCATATAGAGTAAAGAATACGTGGTCGAAGATATCTCCAAATGCAAAGAAATGAAGTGGACAAAGTAAGCTAATTACCAAGAATAAATTTATTAATGCTTGGTTAAAAGTTAAAAATTATGGATGTTCATTTTCAAGCATGCTCAACAACAAGATACTTAGAAAAAAAAAACATGAGAAAATGATTTTTCACTTCTACAAAGAGGACATTGAGGAGAAATATTTCTCATATGTTTAGGATGAGTGTTGATAGAAAGACCTTGATAAATTAGACAACAAAAAAAATACAAATTTTAGGAAATGCAAGAGCTCTTTAAATATCTCTCATTTTCCTCATCTAAATTTGTAATGATAATTGCATTTTTTAGGACTTATTGAATTTATTAGGAATAAAATCATTCTTTGGAATAATCTTGCAAGCAAATTTTAAAATAAAATGAAAAATAGATCTAGCATCCTTCCAAAAAATATCTTTAAAAGATGCTAACTATTATTAGCTTTAAATAAATTCTTAAGATTAGAAATTAATTTTTCAGAATTAACTTTCCTCTTTCTATTCAAATCATAGAGGTTATAAGCTTCATTTCAAGTAATCCCATCCATCTTAAAAATGTAGACAAGAAACTATAGTGGTATGTAATCTAGATACATCAATAGCCTAAGTTCCTTCATTAAAAGGAAGCTACCATGGCCTAATTTGCTCAAGAATATTTTTAAAAACTATGATATAATTGTAATTCCAATATTTATTAAACTTGAACCATGTCTTCTAAATTTGTTTAAGAATTGGAGAACCAAGAATAGAAATGACTTGAGGAAAAAGAAGACATTAAAGAAATTTATTAGAAGATAATTTGTTACCATTCTTAATTTTTCCTTGCATAAGTTTATTTCTTAAAATGATCATCCAAACATCATCTCCATCAATACACTTTACAATTCATTTTTGTAACACATCTATTAATTATCTATAAGATCCTATAAATATCTAATAGAGATCCTACGTAACTCCAAGGATCTAGATTTAGCCTTACTAATTTAGAGAAGTCATAACATAAATAAGATTATTAATTAAGAGCACAAATAGAGTAAAGCAATATAGTGCAGCCAAATTTCATAATACTTGCATACATAATCAAATAAAACTTATTTAGTGAAAAAGAGAGATTTGTATAGCCACAAAAACATAGATGTCTAAAAATTTTACTCATTATAATATAAAATAGTACATAAAATAACGATCCCAATGACACTTGTTTCGCATCAATTGGGCATCTAGAAATAAAGATATTTAAGTTTAAAATTTACCAATTAATTATTAAAATTAAAAATAATGATTAAATAAAATATTAATATATAACAACTAATATTAAATTTTTCTAAACATATAGCACATGCCAAAATGAAAAATGTTCCTTACAACCTCATGGTCCTAATGACACAAATGGAAGATTCATATCTATCATACTTCATTATTTATTTACAAAAATAGGTACATGGTTCAAGTAGCCCAAAATTGTACAACGTTTTTATTTTACAAAAATTAATTTTCAAGTTGAAAGGATCCATCTTTTACAAAATGGGTCCATCTTTTGTTCCATGTCTAGAAATGTAGGAGTGAGAATCCTTCAAATAAGAAAGGTTATTATATTTTCCTCTTCATGGAGCATAAAGGTTCAGGGCCAAGAGTCTTAAGTTATGGACTAGGTGAAGGTTTCCAATTAAAATATGCAAAAATGTTGCAAGGTCTAGAAATGCCATAAATTTTCTTGAAATCTAAATAAAATATAAATATATAATATAAATATATATATTTAATTATTTAGTCCTTTAGTGTTCGAAGATATCACAATTTGTACGGCAAAATCCAAAAACAATGTATATTTTAATCAAGCATCTCTGAAAGCTAGGTCTCGATTACCCTCATTGCCAAAGGAACTTATTGATAGTTCTTGGAATAATCTCACTACTATCATCAGACTAGCCTTGTGACCCCAAACAAGTCACTCATGGTTGGGTCTTAGTAACAGCCTCACTACTAACATCCTTAACAATCGAGGCACATGTTTCATTAGAAAGATAGTGATGAGTTGCATGGTTTGGCTGCATCGATAGGATGCTGTCGATGCAATTTTGTTGACGTGATCCTGTTGCCATAGGGTTTGATCCATTAATGTGTACCTATCAATGGGGCACCTTGTTTTCACCTATAAATGTGCACCTTCTGCTACATTTATGGCATCAAGTCTCATAGTTGTAATGAAGTTGATGAGTGGCGAGGTACCCCTCTGCCCAACCATGCGAATCACGGGTGTTCACACTCGACTCGGTCGAATTTCATAGACTATAAGCACTTGCATACACCAAACTCTAACTAGCAAAACCTTGTGTTAGAATAGTTTTTGTCTTCCCAACCTCACTTGTGGTGTTTTGATGTGATGGTTAAGTGAGATTGAGGCAAATGATTTTTATGGCTTTTCTCTTTATCTTCTAGAGTCTAATTCTTGAAATGAAATGTAAGGAATGGAATATTGCGTAGTCTATAGTTATCCTAATCTATCTCTTAACTCTTCCTAGAATAAGCATCTGATCCCATCTTTCATGCACATCTTGAGCATCCCCTAACCACTATTGGGTTACTAGACATTAAGTGTCACTGGGTTGCCAAGTGTTGGGTTTACGTTTGAGATGGTCGTACGTATGGTTTTTACAAGATATAAAAGAGCGATGACGATTAAAGTGATAACAATGAAAACTTAAGGAATTATTAAAGCATAGGAATATTAAACTATTAAACACTTAAATAACTAAATCCAATTGCTGTAAGGAATGCTTGAAAAGCTCGTCTTTATTACCGGTCACACCAATGGGCTCAGGTGGATTAGTGCTTGAATAAAGAGTTGGACACCTTTCTCACACTTGCTGCAAGCACTTGGAAAATATTCTAACTGTCACGGAAACAAACTGTAAGAGCTTTGCTACAATTACCAAAAAGATGCCTAAGTGTGGCGGAAGCACACTTATTTATAGGTTAGAATAGACATTGCATAAACGAGGCCACGTAGATGCATGGAAAGATGCGTCGATGGAGCTGCGTTTATGTAGCGTTTATTCTAGCCTATAACTAAGTGTACTTCCACCACACTTAGGCATATTTTTGGCAGTTGTAGTGAAGCTCTTGTAGTTAAAATATTTTTTAAGTGCCTGTAGTAGGAGGCAAAGAGTGTACAGATCTTTATTCGAGCACTATTGTACCTGAGCACTTTAGTGTGTGTGGCAATAAAGATGAGCTTTTTTTATCAAACCTTACAACATTCTAACTAGATTAATTATTTTCTTTATACATTTAATATTCCAAAAATTTCCTTTAATGTTTTAAGTAACTAAGTAATTAAGTAATTAATAGCAATTAAATAGCACACATAAATACAACCACTTCGAGCATACATGCAATGCTTGGAAAGCCCATCAACACTTAATGTTTGATAACTCTGTAGTATTATACATGTTTAGGATGTGTATGACAAGTGGGAATAGATGCTTATGTTACAATTAGTCAACTATTAGCTAGTTTTTAGATTACTTTAGCAATTAAATACTTTATTCTTTATTCTTTATTCTTAGGTGACTTAGAACATAAAAGAAAAAATGATAAAAATCACATACCTTAGTTACACTTAACCATACCATTGAACTTCACAAGTGGAACTGGGAATACATTGATTGCAACAGTTAGTTTCACCTCTTAGAATTAGTGTACGAAGAAACCTAAAGTCTTTGGAATTCAACCGGATCGTTGAGTAAATGTTAGTGATTCATATGGTTGGGTGTGGGGTATACTCATTACTCATCATTGGTGTTGTTTTTGAGGAATTTAGTTAGTTTCATGCACTTTTAGAACTTAGTGAAAATCATTCACATTGTTGGATCAAAGCTTAAAGTCATAGTCATTCTAACACTTACAATAATTGTAAAAAGCACACTATTAATTTTCTACTAATTTGAAAACGTCTTCTTCTCATAGGGATGATTCTTCACCTAAGTTTGAACACACATCTAATCCAAGAAATGAATGATCAAATCAGCCAGTTCCCCAGCAATGTCATGTGGTATATACTCATCCCGATGAGTATGTGCCTTATTTCACCTTCATCCTACACTAGGATGACCGATTGCAGTGGAGGGACATTGAGGATAACATTGTGTTGTCCCCTAATCAATTAGTTCCTGAGATGCTACTCCAAACTATTATGAGATTGGGCATTCAAGGGATCTATGATGAATATGTTATGCAACACCATATCTCAAGGGATTATCATCTCACCAAAGCACAACACAAAATTGATCGGCAATAGGAGAAGTGTTATGCAGCTTTGAAGGGGAAACGGTTCAATAACCCATTGTACTTGTTGGGCCAAAGAGACAGTAAGGATCCCTTCTTTGGGGATTATCATTTCACTAAATATCCCCCCTTGGTTTCAACGAAGGGGGCTTGAACCAGAATTTACAATCCACTATAAAAAATCTTGGTTTAGGCAAGAATGGATCCCATGATCATGGGGGATCCAAATATAGAAGTCATGGCAAGGATAAGGATAGGCATCATGATCGAAGAGGGGGTGGTAGGCATCATGGTAGTGCTAGTCCTCCTTCCTCTTCTCATTTGTCATCCTCTTGTTCCTCCTTAAGCTTTGATTGAAGCCACAAATGGTGTGATCATGATGGAGGTGACTGACAGGATAAAAATGATCATGGTTATAGTGCTCACCGAGATGATCGAGATCAAGGGCATGAGAATTTAAGGAAGGCCCACCACCATGAGAGAAGGGACAACAAAGGGCATCATAGGCACCATGGTCATCACAGAGGCCATGACTATGATGAGCCTTTACTTGCTTCTAGAAACATGTTGAACATAACAGAGGCAATTAGAATTCCAATGAAGCATGTGAAAGATAGCCCAATAAAGCAAGTGGATATGAACAATATCTCCAAGTTTGAGGGGGGATACAATTCAGATCTATAGAACCATCTATAAGCCTTTCACGATGCTTGTGCCTTGTAGAACATAGAAAATGAATGGATAAAAATTAACCTATTCCCTAGGACACTCATAAAAGAAGAAAAAAGTTGGTATGAATTGATGAGTGATGAGGTACCCCTACATCCAACCATACGAATCACAAAGCGTTTATGTATAATCTAGTTGAATTCCGTGGACTTTATCATTTCTGGTGCACTAGTTTTCTAGGAAGTAAATCTTTACCTTAAGGTCAATCATTGTCTTCCCAATTACACTTGTGATGTACACTAGTATGGTTAACTATAATTGAGGCATCTAATTTTTATCATTTTATGTTTTATGGTTTGGTGTTCAAAGGGAGATAAGAGTAATTGGATTAACTAATTTAATTTAACTAATTAACTAGTGTCTAACCAGTCCTAACACAAGCATTTGGTCCAACTTTCCATACATGTCTTGAACCCACATATCCACTACTGGGTTACCAAGTGTTACGCTACTAGGCATACCAAGCAATAACATTGCTAGGATTACCAAGCAAATATGTGCTATGCTCGAAGTGGTCGTACTTATGTGTTTAATCTATCTTACCTAATTACTTCATTAATTGAATTACTAGAAAATATTTAATAAATAATTTAAAAAATTAAATCCATAAATAAAATATTTAATCTATCCAAAGTGTTACAAGGTTTATCAGAAAGCTCATCTTTATTGCTGCACACACTATTGTACTCAGGTACAATAATGCTTGAATAAAGATTCGTACACTCAATGACTTTTACTGCAGGCACTTAGGAGAACAATTCTAACTTTCAAATGAACAAACTACAAGATCTTCACTACTACTAAATTTCTATTTCCATAAATATGGCTGGTGGATGTGTATTTATAGCTGAATACAGACATAACGTCAATAGGGCCTCGTTGATGCACGATACAATGTGTCAATGAGACCTCATCAAAGAGGCCTCATCGATGCAGCCAACTGAATTGCGACTCATCATATCCCCATGATTGAATGAAGACTCATCCTTGAGTTATTTACAAAATTGGAAAGGTACGAGATTATTAACTATCTTTTCTCAAACAAAACATACTGACTAACTTGACAAAAAAAATGGAGTGCCCAGGTGTATGGATCAACACATTACAAAAAATGACAGTGTTCAAGACATAAAATTGAATACCATGACACAATTCTTCAAAATTGTATAACACGTTCCTTGATAATGTGAAGTTTGGTGGAGAAGATCAAACAGTCCCAGGAGATGGTGACTCCTAAGGTTTCAAGGGACCTTCACTAGCTTCACACATGGGTGGTGGTCAAGGTGGTTGTGGCTATCTTGTTACTACTGCAACTTCTGGTGGGAGGTGGAAAGCATCCAATAGTGCTTTCATTTTCTCCTTCTTACTTCTGGGATCATGCACCATCCATGCAACTTTGCCAATGTGGGTTGGAATGAGCACATCCTAAGGACATGGGATTGCTAGAAATAGCTCCTTTGCATTGATGAACTAGATAATGAACTATTTGAATTCAACATTTAATGTCTTGAATGTGTCCTTCAGCTCTTGGTAGTCATTCATCCATTTGGCTAGATTCTCAGCAGTTGATCATTGATTTGTGAACCGTGCTTTGAGAACTTCGAGTTCAGCGTTCACAATCTCAAACTTCTACTTTGTGTCTTTATGGTGGTTAAAATTTGCCTCATATAACAAATATGAGCTAGCCACTTGTTTCTCTAGCTCTGACCATGACCATCTGGTGGTTAGCATTGCCAGGTTTGCATAATGGAGATTGGCTGGCTCCATGTACTATGTCATTTCTTCGATTTGTAACTCCTTTAGGCAGATCTCTTCTTTATTGGAGGCATCAATCCTCTCAATGATGGGCTGCCAAACTTCTCTTTCTTGTTGGAGTTTCTAAAGAGCTTCATTTATTTTCACCTTACCATTTGGATGTGTTTTTCATTAACTTCCTTTTGCAGGAAAACCTGATCTCTATAGTGATTCTTCACTTTTTTGAACTTGAGAGCCTCATTCTTCCAGGAGGCAATCTTGATGGTAGACTTCTGGCATAAGGCATGAACTTCCTCCATTAATAGATTTCAATTCTTTGTAGCTAATCTTGTAAACTCAGCATTCACCTTGGCAAGTTGCTCCTATTATTGATGAGTAAATTCTTACATTTGTTTCTTCTGGGCATCAACATTGCATAGGTGATGATTCTGTGCAGTCAAAGTTTCATTTTCCTGGTGCATCTAAGCCAAGTTCTTTTGAATTGAGTACATTTTTGCTTCTGCTATGAACTGGTTAAAGAAGGTCATTATTGCCTCCTCCTTAGCCTTCTTAAAGTGTTCTTGAAGTTGTATGAAAGCTTCATCTCTTGTTACTGCTGGGTTGAGGATTAGAAGATCAACAAGGTAGGTACATAGTTTGACAACCTTCACGACCAAGCATTAATTTTTTTCTTGAGCTGTTTTGAGTTGCCCCTCCAAAATGATGCACTTCCCTCTTGTATCTAGCAATTCTAACTAGGTTGTGGTGATGTTTTCTAGAAAATCAAAGATATCTGGAATCGAATGCCTAGTTCCCACTAGTTGATCTAGCAATTCTTCATGTTGGGCTACGTTCAAATTTCCACTAACCATGCTTGCAGATGTCTACACATCTTGAAGTGCAAATATGTCTAGTATAGACATCATAGGTGCATTTAATACTTTGGTAACATGATCAACAACAACTTCAACCATTGTTTCCTACCCTCGGTGTTGCATCACTAGGATAGTTTCCCCTTCACCTTCCTCCAAATGCACCAAGAAAGTGGCAACATTCAAAGAGATTTCTAGGAATAAATGGTGTTGAGATAATGACACCATCACCCTTTGAGCATTGGGATCTAAGCTTGTAGACAACTATGTTTATTGGATAGGGAAAATTGGTCCACCCCTCTCCATCTGGCTAACTGTTTGAGCCACCTCATTCAGGTGACTCATTATTGGTTGGTATATAGATGGATCTACACCACTCATTCCTGCATGTTGCTTTTGCTCACTCAAGAGCTGTTCTAGGATTTTGCATAAGCACTTAATGGCTACATAGGCCTTTGGCATTATTTCTTGAGTGGGTAGTGGTGGCGGATGCTCCTCTTCTTGAGTCATTGTTGGTGTCTTGTCTTTCATGATTTCAAGCCACAAGGCCAAAGGAGCATGCTTGATTGTATCATTGGAGTAGCAGACAATACCTTTCCTTTTGTAGAGTTTTCAGATGAGGGATGGAAAGGGAAAGGTTTTTCTTCCATGTTCATTTTCCTTGAAGTGCTTTTCAATCTCCAAATAGATGAGTTGTGGAAGGTTGACAAGAAATTTCCTACTTAGAGTTGTGCATGCTCAGGCGAAAAAAGTGGTGTTGCTTGGCCTCACTATTGGATTGAGGTGATAGGTTGCAATTTTAAAATAGGTTTTCTCCATCGGTGTGAGTGCATAGTACTCCTTACAATAAACCCCATAACACTGCTGAGTCCACTCCTTCTTGGCCTTAGGATCACCTTTCATTGGTAGTTCTACCAACTATGTCCCAATGTCAAGCAACCCCAGTGCCTATGCGATAGCTTCAATTGAGTAGGACACTTGAATGTCCTTGATCTTGAAGGTGGACCCTAATCTTCTATTGCTTCAGAAGAGATATGTCTCTCCCATATACCACTTTCCATTGGATGTAATGATTGGCCACGTGGGAGAGGTTTGTAGTTGAGTCTTGACATCTACTGGAGCTTTCTCTAAGAATGCTCCAAAGTTGATTTCCTGAAGAACTAATCATTTCATTTCTTAGGACCTAATAATATCAAGGCATGCTTGAGTTAAAGTGACTTCAAGCCTTTGCATGGGTTCAATCACTTCTTCTTGCTATGATTGTTTTGTGGGCACTTCTTTTTATGGAATCTATTGAATAGATTTCACTTTGGGCTTCTCACGAAGAGGTCCCATTGCATGGGTTGCCTCTAGTGGTTCTTGGGCTTGTTCTTGTTGGCCCCTTCCAACTTTGGGCAGCTTCTTTCTTGGTTGAGAGGGTTCTCCTTCCTACGGGCATTTCAATTTTGGTGCCATCTATAATCACAATGAGACCATGGGTTAGTAATCATTGTGTAACTTAAAGCAATTGGGATACCTTTGTCTCTTAAAGTATAGTTACACTTTGCTACATTATGATTATGGCTGATTTAATAATTCCAATTATTATTTTATTTATGTGTTACTATTAATAAATCATATTGGAGGTTGCTAAAAGGGTTAACTTTCAAAAAAATTGATGTTTGTATATTGTTAAGGTCATTAACCCTTTGGGGGAGTTAGAAAAATTTTCAAAAAATTTCATTTGTTATTCATTAGAAACCTTAAGGTTTGCAACCCCCAAAATAAAGATCTTACGTCTAGTAAGTGCAGGATCAAAAAACAGAGTGATTTGGACAAATGGTTGGGAAGTTATGGGCTCTAGAAGGTTTTGGACTCTAAAAAATTGCAAAAACTCCCCATGTCTTATGAGGAAAATGTCAAAAATTCATAAGTGCAAGGTGCTATATATAGGATTTATGCACTGCGTTGATGAGGCCTCATCGACGTAGCTATTGATCATCATAGATGATCATTAACTTTGGTCAAACTTGCAAAAGACAAATATTTTTTGAATGAAATTGGGATCAAATGAAAGCTCAAAAGGCCAAGAATAGTATGAAAACATGAGAAGATGGTGTTGGAGCTCATAAATTTGGAAAAATGGAGAAAGATGATTTTGGGGATGAATGAAATAAAAGGTTAAGGAGCACTGAGTAGAATACATAATGGAATATGTGAAAGATAGGATTGTGGCAATGTCAAAGGTAAGGAACCTTAACTAATCAAACCAAAAGCTATGCAAGTGGGTCCTTCCCATAGTAGGCTCATGCCCTTGTTGCCCTTCCATAACCTCAACTAATGAGTTTGTGGGCCCCACAGTCAACTAATGGTCATGAAAAGTTAAGGACCAACCAAAAAGAATCTACTCAAGAATTTAAACACATCAAACCAAGACATAGAGCATAACATAGAAGATGGCAGTGAGGTGAATTATGGTAGCATGGATGGATGATAGAGAAGGTGGAATGGAGTTTCGAATTGAGGTCATCAGAATTCCCTTATGGAATTTGTGTTTGAAATGACCTAGAAAGATCCATCCTCAGTCTAGAACAAAACCATATGCTTTACTTCACATTGCCATCCTAATACCAATCCACCTACATGAGACACGAGAGTGCTTCCACAAAACACCCACCATTCCATAAGGAGAAGAAAAGAGAGAAGTAGGAAGTGAGCAAGGGCCTTAGTTAGAGGGAACTTTCAAGCATAGGTATATGTAGCCTGTTTATTCATCCAAGGGGTGTGCTTTGAATTCCCATTTTTTTTCTTTTTTCAATGGGAACCACACCATGAAAGGAATTATTTGTTTATTATGTCTAAGGGATGTACTTTGAATTCCCATTGTTTTTTTTGGATGGAAACCACACCATGCAAAGACTTTATTTGACTTCCTATCAATGGTTGGAATGGAACAGCAAGAAGTCCATGAAAAATAATCAAGTACTTAAGAAAGTAAAAGAGTACAAAGAGAATTGAGTCCCCTTGAAGTCACACCCTTTGCAAACCTTTAAATCCTTCCTAATTCTGGAACTACCAAGGTCACTCATTGATTAAAAGTTTCCTTAATGGAAGGGACCTCAAATTCCCAGAACAAGGAAAACAATAGAGTTCATTGGATGGGTAGATGATGGGGACTCACTACTTGTTCCATGAAAAAATAAACCATGTCAAAGTCATTAGACATCAGAATTCAAAAGTAGAAACCAAACATCAACAATGACAACATTAAGCACAAACCATCATTAGTAAATAAGAACAACGACACTATGTCCTGTGGCAATAAAGTAATTTTATTAGCAAAAATGAGAAAATATCACATGTGAACAAAAAAAAACAAAGTAAAATATATAAGAAAGTGTAAAATAATCAAGAAATGTTCAAAGGTACAAATGATGGTGTAAAATTAGAAAAATATGAAAATAAAAAATTTGTAAAATCAAAAACGTGGAAAACAAAAAAGTAGAAAAATTGAGAAGCCATATGGATTGTCAACATGGATGGCCATCTCCCCCACAATTGAGTTGGAAGGAGGAGATTCAAAAAATGGAACATGGTTATCCATCTGTTGAGGTAGTAGTTGCACTAGCCTATCTTGGTTTGAGGAAAGACTTTACTTGTTGGATGTTGACCAACTACTTTTTATTTGGGCTTTTAGGTTTATAGATTATCATGGCCCCACATGGAAAGGTTTGATCAATTATATAAGGTCCTTCCCACAATGTTTAAAATTTTTCCTTTTGAGGTACATGTGTGGGGTTCCAGTAGAGAACCTCATCTCCTAGTTGAAGTTTTACCTTTTGTATTCTAAGGTCACGATGTTGTGCTGAGTGCCTTGTGCACCTCATTCAAAGATAGGGCCACCAATCGATTTTCGTTTAGCACACTCAGGTCGATCAATCTTTCTTTCTATGCTAGACTTAGGTCAAGATTCAAATCATAGGCTATGGAGAGTGTACAGAGCTTATATTGAATTGGGAGCATTGGGAGTTTTTCATACACCAACTTGTAGGGAGAACAACCAATAGGAAGTTTCCATGTTGAACGATAAGCCTAGAGGGCATTGTTAAGCTTTGCACTCCATTCTTTCCTATATTTGCTAATTGTCTGCGTTAGTATTTTTGTGATCTCCTAGTTAGTTACATCTACTTGAATGTTGGCTTAGAGGTGGTAGGGTGTTGTTAATTTATGTTTAACCCCAAAGTGTTGCATCAACTTTCTAAAAGTGGCACCTATGAAATGATTTCCATTATTAAAAATTAGTGAACGTGGCACATGAAACCTATTCACAATATTTTGTTGTATGAATCTAGCAGTAGTGGATGATGTATAATCAGTAACGGCTGCTCCTTCTACCCTTTTTTTGTAGTAGTAAACTTCTATTAATATATATGCCTTTCTATTAGACATGGGTGTGATGGGACCCATGAAATCAATGCCCCATATGTCAAAAGGTTCCCATGGTTGAATCCACTGTTGAGGACCTTCCATGTGAGCGGTCATCCCTTTGTCTTATTGATAACATTCACAAGATTTAACAAACTAGTGGGCATCCCTAATATTGTAGGCTAATAGTATCCTACCATCAAGATTTTTATGACTATGCGTCTTCTTACATAGTGGCCTTTGCAAGGTCCTTCATGAGCATCCTGGAGAAGTGCAGTTGATCTTCGTTAGGGACACACCAATGAATTAGGCCATCAGCACACACCTTGTAGAGGTTTCCATTGATTTCCATATAGTATTTGGCTTAATGAAGAAATTTTTTCTTCTTTCTAAGGTTAAGATCTTGTGACATCTCTTAAGTGAGAAGATAGGTGAGGATGCCATTGTACCATGTTGTTTCTATAGGTGTTTGTTCATTTATTGCTCATGTAAAGAGAAGTTCATCTAGAAACTGATCAGAGAGTAGGCTCTCCTCCTCTTTATTATTCCATCTTAAGTGAGAGAGATGGTTAGCGACCACATTCTTGATCCCTTTNTTGGAATGCATGTTCACATTTCTTGGTCTAGATGAAAGATGCATCTTTCTTTGTAAGCTCTACTAATGGCTTTGTGATCTTACAAAAATTCTTTAAGAATCACTGGTAGTAGCCAGTGTGTCCAAGGAATGACCAAACATCATTAATGGTCTCTGGTTGGCATGTTATTCCTTGGATGACCCTTATCTTTTCTAGGTCTACCTCAATCCCTTTTTGTGAAATTTGGTGCCCTAGCATAATGCTTTCTTGGACCATGAAATGGCTATTTTGCCAGTTGAGATGCAAGTTTATTTCAACACATCTCTTCAATACTTGCTCAAGGTAGTCCAAGGCTTACTCAAATGTAGCTCCATAGGTGGAAAAGTCATCCATGAAGACTTCCACACCACTATTGATATACTATTGAAAGATACTAAGGATTAGGCATTGAAATGTTGTAGGGGCATTGCATAGATCGAATGGCATCTTACAATATGCAAAAGCTCCTTAGGGACTCATGAATGTTGACTTGGCTTGATCTTTTGGTGTAATTTGGATTTGGTTATAGCCACTATAACCATCCAAGAAGCTATAATAACAATGCCCAGATATGGTGTCCAACACTTGATCTACAAATGACAATGAAAAATGATCTTTACATGTTGCCATATTCAATAGCTTGAAGTCGATGCAGACCCACCATTTGCCACCTTTCTTTGACATAATTATGAGTGGGCTAACCCACTCACTATTTGTAATGGTATAGATGAACCTTGCCTTAAGGAGCTGTTTAATTTACTCTTTGATGATTTGCTTTAATTTGGGGTTCAGTTGCCTTTGCGAATACCTTATAGGCTTCATGGTTAGGTCAATGCAAATGCAATGCTAGCATATCCTTGGATCAATTCCAGTCAACTCCTTATATGATCAAGTAAAGGTTGTTGGCCATTTGTTAACCACCTTTAACAACTTTTCTTTTTGTTCAGGAGCAAGTTTAACATTAATTATGATCAATTTATCATTATTTAAAAATGCATATTCCATGTCAGCTGGTAAAATTTTTAGCTCTAAGGGCTTCTGGTTGAAGTTATCAGAGATTTCCAACTCACCAGGTATCATCATCTTCATTAGAGAGTTGGAAATGAATTTGTTCAATTTTGTCCATGCCTTCAACATAAGCACATGTTAGGCTCTTAGTTGGTTCCATGCATAATGTGCTGCTATCTAAGTAAGCTATTAGCCATTGGGTGTCCTCTTGTTTTGTGGCTACTACATACAGACACTTTTGAATACTAACTTCTTATGCACACTGATTGCATGCTTTAATGTATGTACTTTTGATGGACCAAATATTTTGCACACAATTGCATCCATTATCATTGTACGTGATGCATGGAATACACTTCTTCTCTATCTTGCCCAATTCATTTTCTTTGGATATTTCTAGAGAGAGATCCCATATGCCCATACGTGCATCGACCGTGATTAACTAAGCTCTTTCCATAATGATGGAGAAATCACTTTTCCAATTTTTAACCTTGATCACCAAAAAATTAGCAGGATAGGACCATCCACAAACTATGGTCATAATGTCCTCTACTAATCCCAGAGCGATAGTAATTGACTAATCTACGAACTCTAAATGGATGTTGCTCTTCTTGAGAGGAGGTAGGTTCCAGGCCTTATACATATCATGGGAGATAAGATTAACTCTGAAACCAAAGTCGGAAGAGCCTTGCATGGTTCATGTCCAACAATCTGTAGATAAATCAGTGGACTTCCTAGGATAGATCTTTTTGTGGAAATATTTCCAACCTTTATCCAATCGGAAACAACATGAGTCACAGTGAAAATCTGAGGAGGCAGTTGGTTTGAAGGGCACTTGAAGGTATTTGATGCAGAGTATGAGGGTGTTGGAGATGTATGATGATTAACCGGACTAGATTGTAAGCGTTGAAGAGGACTGCTGGGTCAAAAGAAAGGTCTTTTTCTAGATTGATTATTTGAACCACTCGGTTGGAAAGCTGGTTGTGAATGTATAGCCCTCATAGCATTTCATTATTATAGCTATGAAGGAATCTCACATTGCATGGATGGAGCAACAAGTAACTAGGTTAAAGCTAGAGGTGTGTATGCAAATGGATGTGGAGGATGATATGGGTATGGGTTTTCCCCTCTAGTAGATGGTGAATGTGTTCGGTGGTACTCCAAAGGGTAATAATGATGCTGAAACAAGGTATGACTTGTAGAACTTCTTAGGGAGATGGGTTGCTGAACATAGTACCCATATGGATCTAGTTGCCTATAAGGGTATTGCTACCTTAGTAGTGGCATTTCCCATGATTATGGTTGGTACCACTATTGGTATTGTTCATAAGGTTGTGGAGGAGCTCCACTTGGGTAGTAAGCTTGTTGTTGCTAGCGGAACTACCTTGAATTACCTTAAGGATAAGGAAATCATCTAAGTGCTTGCCTACATGCTAGTCGAGGATTCAATGCATAGGGAAACAACCTATAAGATGTTCATATTGACAAATCTCACAATTAGTTTCATCATCAAAGTTAATTTCCACAACTTCCTCTATGGTTGCAGCTTTGCCCTTACCTCTTTGGTAGGCACATTTAGCTTCTTTTCATCTTCTATGGTTACGATCACTATTTTGCTCTTTGGATTCTTTAGCAATCTTCATAGCAGTTTGAAATTTTTCATCCAAAGAGTCCCATAATTTATCAACCTTCATT
Source organism: Gnetum montanum (assembly GCA_015680685.1). Lineage (NCBI taxonomy): Eukaryota > Viridiplantae > Streptophyta > Gnetopsida > Gnetales > Gnetaceae > Gnetum > Gnetum montanum. Next base: position 121,322 of record MNCI01008374.1, on the reverse strand, counting down.
GAAATATTAGAAACAAATTTTTGGATGGGAAAGGTTTTTCTATTCACCACTTCATCGAATGATGACTCTTCCTTGTGATAAAATTGGACCTCCCATTTTTTGATGGAAGGGTCCCTATTATACTTCTTAGCACTTTCCCTTTTTTGTAACTTGTACTATCCAAAATCGTCGGCATAAGGCTGGAAGAAAATGAACATCGAAAGATCTCTCAAAAGACACAGATGACCTTGCCTTCACGTGAGGGCAAGCTAGAAAAATGAAGGCAGAGTGCCTTGGATGGTCTGCATATAGATCAACCAAGGACTTCCCCGAGCGTAAGCTATGGCCTGCACTGGGGTTATTGTTACGAAATGTAAAACGAAGAGCGTAATGCAACGAAACGTAAACGTGGAATACAACGTGTAAACGTACAGAGAATGTATTGTAGAAATGTGCGATAAAACGGAATAATGCAGACAATGAACTAGAATAGCACAATGGAAGGCAAAATGAAACTGTGTTGTATCAATTAACAAAATATGCACTGGTGAAAACATAGTTGCGTGTGTGGATTGCAAGTCAGAAGTTAAGCTCTGATGTGTGGTGTTTGCAGGTGTTGGGAATCATGTGCGTCTGAGCTTAGGATTGTTGGTTTTCTTTTGCCAAATTTTTCCTATCCTATTTATGTCAATGAAAATGGTATTTATACATTTTTCTAGGCTCAGGAGTAGGATTTGTGAATGAGGTCAATGGTTGTGAGATCCGCGAAAAATGGATTGCGTAACAAGTATACATAGACAGACTACGTTTTGACCAGCTGCACTATATCTTACAATGCAAGCTAGCTTACACTCATGAAAGTAGTGTAAGAGCTTGACAAGCTCACAGATAGTGAAGCTTACAATGAAAATTTACAATGGATTCCAAGAGGGATTAACTCTGGCTCGCTTGAAACTTCATGGTCTCTTGAATCGACTGCTGCAGGATGTTGATTTGAGTGGTTCTGTGGCTATTTGAGGCGTCTCTGCTTCACCATGGCTCCCAACATGAGTTGATCTGGTCCTGACATGTCCTTAGCATGCATTTGGAGTGCTTTTGTCGGGGCGTGATCAGTACTCACACTGGACTCACTCTGCCAGCGTGAGCTGAACGTGACCTGAGCGTGACCTGGGCATGAGCAAGCTGGCTTGAGTAGATGAAAATGATACATTTTCATACCAATTTTTGATCTTTGAGACCTGTCTTTCAAGTGTAACTATTGTCTACCCTTGGGGATGACTTGCATGCTGAATCTGAGCCTGTTTGTGCTTGATTTGAGACACTTTTGCAAGGTCACGTTGGGCTCACACTGTCAGCGTGACCTCAGTGTGACCAAGCCAAAATGCCATGTTTCATGCCTAAATTTTTATTTTTTGGAGCTTGTGAACAAGTAGAACTATTGCCTATCCTTGGGGGTTGAGTTGATGCTAAAAATTATGCTTGGGACTGCTTGGTTTTACCTATTTTTGTTTGTTCACATTGGTCTCATGCTCCAGTGTAACCCCAGCGTGACTTGGGCGTGAGTAAAAAAATCATGTAATTTTGAGCTTAATTTTCAAGGTTCTGGAGGTCAGGAGCTGCAATGAACATCAGTGAAGCTTGAGGGAAGTCTGTATACTTGAATTTAGACTGTTTGGACTTAGATTCAGGGCTCTATAAGTTGGTCAATTTGTACTCATGCTGGACAGCATGACCTCAGCATGAGTACCAAGATTTGTGTGATTCTGACTTGAACTCTTGGGTCCTGGATGCTGAAACTTAGAGTAGTCAGCGATGGGCCCTGAGGGGGCTTTGCCCATTCAAATTAGGATCATTTTAACCTAATTTGGAAGTTGTTGGGGTTGGTCATGTTGAGATCAAGCTAGCTTGACATCATGAGCAAGCTGGCTTGAGCAGATGAATGTGAGTTCCATGCCTTAATCAAATTTTTGCCTCCCAAAACTCAAGAGGCTCTGAATTTTTCTTGTTTCAAAGTGTTGAGTTGAAATTTTGTGGTGTTTCATTGACCCCTCTTTGTTGACGTCTGGAGGAATCCACCCGAGAGGTGTCGACAAAGAAGTACAAAACACCATGAACAAACAAGTACCAAGCATTGTCCGTTTGACCCTGGCTGGATGTCATCGCACCATGTTCAAAAGTACAAAAGTTCAAGATGCAAGGGAATTGGTTGTAATCAAGGAAATGAAGAGATGATTAAGGGTTACAAGTGTTGCTAGAATTATGGGAGAGGAGTGCTCTCATGTGAGCAAGTTGTGTCATTGGTCCTTGTCAATAGTTGGGTTTTCAGCAGACTCAGAACCAAGACATTGGAGGTGCGTTCTTTGGAGAAACAGAACCCTTGTGTTATGTTTAAGGGGGCCCGTTGTAAATAGCCAAAGCCACGCGATGACGTGCAGCATGATCATTTGAGACACAAGTGTCTTTTTCAAGACAATTGCCTTCTCGCCTAGGGCTTATATGAGAAGAGCCAATGATCTTTGGTCTATGATGTCCACAAGGTCATGAAGACCTTTTCTGGGCATTTTTCTCTTTGACCTTTTTTTGTTCTTTTTCTTTTTCTTTTTGTTTCTTCTTTTCTTTTGTTTTTTCTTTTTTGTTCTTTTTTAGAGCTTGCTTTCAGTGCTATGCTCACGCTCATGTGCATGCGTTTGTATCATGTACTGTGTATTGTGCTTTGCATTGCAACTACTTAGAGAATCATAGTGTACAACAATGTGTCAAGAGCTTCAGGTGAGTATGATACAATGTTTCCAAGGGATGCCGATGAATAGGATAAGGGGGCTTGATGGGAAATAGAGAATGTATCAGGGGCCAGGAATGTACTTATGAGTGGATTGATTAACCTAGTTGCATGGGTCAGGAGGAATGTGATACCCTGTTGTCATGATGAAGTGCATCTGTGCACGAACGCCACAAGCGTGTTATCCTGCAAACACAACTCCAAGGGGACAAGAAAACCACAAATCATTCAGTTAGCTAAACACTTTAAACTTGGATGTAGCTGATGGAATGAATCCATCATGTGGAGTTTCAAGGCAAAGAAAATCTTGAATAGCATCAGTTTCATCTAGGTCTATGTGACGGCAGGTTCTTGGTGACCATGTATAGCTGGCTGCAGCAGCATGTCTTTTTTCAAATGACACCAGGTTATTGATGATGTCACTAGTTTGTAGTCTTAGCAAACTATTATGGGTTATTTTCACGTCATAACCCCTTGGACTTTGCTAGTTTATCGTCGTAGCGGATGGTGCAGGGCTAGTTTATAGTTGTGGCGGACTATGAAGAGGTAGGCTAGTTTATAGTCTTAGTGGACTCTGATGCACAAGCATGGAAATTTAGTGTTATACTAGATAAAGCTCTACGGTGTCGATTTATTGTCATGACGCTAGGACATTCTATGGTGCTAGTTTTAAGTCATAACTCTAGGACTATTTTGTGGTATTAGTTTTAGGTCGTGATGCCAAGACCATTCTATGGTATCAGTTTTAAGTCATGATTCCATGACTATTCTGTGGTGCTAGTTTTAAGTCATAGCTCCAGGACTGTTCTGTGGTATTAGTTTTAGGTTGTGATGCCAGGACCGTTATGTGGTATGAATTTTAAGTCATGATGTCAGGACTGTTCTGTGGTATCAATTTTAGGTCGTGATGCCAGGACCGTTCTGTGGTATCAGTTTTAAGTCATGATGCCAGGACTATTCTGTGGTATCAGTTTTAAGTCATGATGCTAGGACTATGGCATACCTTGAGCTCGTCAGACGTAGAATGGTTTCAAGTACACATGATTTGTAGGATTTGTGAACTCGTTTCCATCCACGTCGATGAGTTTGAATGCCCCATTATCATATGCTTTGGTGACTAAGTAAGGTCCTTCCCAGTTAGTTGAGAATTTGTTCAAGTGTTTGCGGATTGCCTTGAGAACTAGGTCACCTTCCTTGATTGGTCGCTTATATGGATCATGTTGATGACATCATCGTTATTTTCTTTGGTACCATTCAATTTGATCAAGTGCTCGTGCCCTTTCTTCTTCCACCGAGTCGAGGTTAATAATGCGCAAATCATTGTTCTGACCTTCATCGAGGAGGATAGAGAGCGTTATCTGCAACAAGGGAACTTGTAACTCCAAAGGTAACACAGCTTCAGATCCGTATACAAGGCTATATGGTGTCTTACTTGTGGACGTTCGATCTATTATTCGGTATGCCCATAATGCATAGATTAACTGCTCGTGCCATCACCTCTTGCTTTGATTTAACATCTTTTTAAGCACCATGAGGATCGTTTTATTTATAGACTCTACTTGACCATTGCTCTGTGGGTAGTAGGGTGATGAAAATGAGTATTTAATACCTAGGCTTTCATAGAAGCTTTTATTATCCATACTATTGAACTGTGGTCCATTATCGGTAACTATAGTCATCGGGATACTAAAGCGGGTCATGATTTTTTCTAATATGAAATTGCAAACTTGTTTGGATGTGGTTTTTCTAAGGGGAATAGCTTCTACCCATTTTGTGAAATATTCAGTCACGGTGATGATGAAACTATGTCCTGTTGAAGATGGTGGTGTTATTGGTTCAATGATGTCTAATCCCCATTTTTGGAATGGCCATGTGATTTGTGCAATATGCAACTCGTTAGGTGGCACATATATTAGGTTACTGTGCCTTTGGCAGATGTTACATTTTCTGAATCTAGAGAAGCAACTGTAATCCATGTGTGGCCAGAAGTAACCCAAACGTCTAATTTTCGTTGCCATTGCTTTGGGTGCTATATGCCCTCCGCAAAGTCCTTCATGAACTTGTTCCACGATTGTTTGGCAGTTGATGCTACTAATGGACACTAACAAAATGCCTTCATAGGATCTGCGACATAATATGTCTCCTATTAATGCATATTGCCGAGAGCGTTTTCGAACTACATCCTTTTGAGCACTCGTCAGATGTTGTGGCGGTTCTCCTTATAGAAGGTACTCTTTTATGTCATCATATCATTCTATTGCTTGTGTAGTGTTGAAGGAAACTATGGATATTTCGTCGAGAGCATCGGTTATAGGTTTGGCACAATTTGTTATAGAACTAGGCAACGCATGGAATATCTTAGGTGTCATGTTCAAGGCTAATGTAGCAAGTGCATCGGCAATGGTATTTTTGTTCCTAGGAATATGTTGCACATCTACGTTGATCAATTGTTTTACCAAGTGTTTAGTTAGGTCATAGTATGGTTGTAAGTGAGAAGCTTTGCATGCATAGACCTTTGTGACTTGATTGATTACTAACTGTGAGTCACCTCGGACTACAAGATGTGTGATTCCCGCGATTAGTGCTGCTATAAGACCTCTAAGAAGACTTTTATACTCTGCCATGCTGTTGGTACAAGGGAATGTTAGTCGATAGGCAAAGGGCTGAATTTCTCCAGAGGGATATGTTATGATAATTGCAACACTTCCTCCTCGGGAGGTGGATGCTCCATCAAAGTACAGGATTGCATCGTAGTTATCGGGCACTGTGTCTATGCTATTAATATTCTCATCAGGGAATTCGGGGTCAATTGTGGCTTAATCTTGTGTCGATGATGCAGTCAACTGATTAGCTATCACTTGACCCTTAGTGGAGGATTGTGAAACATAGCACAGGTCAAACTCTGCAATCATCGCCTTCCATCTAGCTATCCTACTTGATTCATAGGTGTTGTTAGTGATAGCTCGAAGCATGTTGTCTTTGTAAATGATATTGACTTGATTGTGGAAGAGGTAATGTTGTCACTTTTTCAAGGAAAAGATAAGGGCAATACATGACCTTTCCACGTTGTTGTATCATTGTTCATAGGTAACTAAGACGTGGCTTAAATAGTAAATGAGGATCTCAATTCCATCTTCTCGTTTTTGACAAAGAATGGACGCAATAGATAAATCAGATGTCACGAGGTAGATGTAAAAAGGTTTATCGCTTTGCAGGGGATGAATTATTGGCAGTTGAGCCAACTCCATTTTTATGTTTTCGAATGCTTCTTGGCACTGTTGAGTCCATTGAAAATGGACGTTCTTTTGCAGTAAATGCTACATGGGTTTCAACTTGTTCGTCAACTTTGGAATAAAACATCTAATGAATCGTAGTCTACCTTGTAGGCCATGTAGTTCGATAAGGTTCTTAGGTGGTTGCATGCTAGTTATTACTTTAACCTTATTGGGGTCTACTCGTATCCCTATTTCTGAAACTATGAAGCCAAGTATTTTGCCCATTTTGACTCCAAAGATGCATTTCTTTGGGTTAAGTCTAAGATCGTATTTGAGACAACGTTTGAGTACCAAGTCTAGGTCCCTTACATGTTGCTCGGTTGTTTTGGACTTGACTGCAATGTCGTCTACATAATCATTGAGCAAATCAAGCACATAATCACTAAATATATATGTCATTGCTCGTTGATATGTAGCACCTACATTTTTGAGACCAAATGACATCATTGTATAACAAAATGTGCCCCAAGGTGTTATGAAGGTTATTCTGAGTTGGTGTTCTGGGTTGATCCTGATTTGGTTGTATCCTGAGAATCCATCCATAAAGGATAACAATGCATGCCTAGCAATTGAGTCAATGAGTTGATCGATACTGGGTAGCGGGAAGTCATCTTTTATAGTGGCTATGTTGAGGTCACAGAAGTCAATGCATATGCAAATGCTGCCGTTCTTCTTGGGGACTACAACAATGTTGGATACCTAATCGGCATAATCAACAACTCGAATGAAACTAGATTGGTAGAGCTTCGTGATTTCGTTACGAACTGCCAACGCTACCTCAGGTTTAACCTTTCATGCTTTTTTCTTTACTGGTCTAATTTTTTCATCGAGGATGATGTTATGCTGGATGATTCGAGGGTCCAGTCCTGGCATATCGGTATATAACCAAGAGAATGTTTTGATGTTGTTCTTGAGCACTTGTGTAATGCCATTGGTAAGTTGTGGAATTAGTAGAGTACTTACTTTTAATCTTTTAACTTCTCCACTAGACATATTGATGGGGACTTCAATGAGGGGATCTTCAGTGATGTTGTCAGCTTCTAAGTCCAAAGTTTTAGTCATACCCTAGGGGTAGTCTGATGTTTCTTGAGTGGATGGCACGAAATGAGCATGAGTAGATGAGTCTAGATCTAAGGATTCTAGATTAACCGCTCTTTTTATGGCCCCGTGAGGTCCATTGATAGACAACATTGAAAAGAGGTTCTTGCTGTCCATATGCTTGTTCCTACCAATTTAAACCGGGAGCAACATGAGCGAGATTGTTTGACGGGGGATTTGTTATATAAACTAGCTTTGTGTAATTAATTTACATCTTGATGAAACTATGGCATGCAAGAGTAGTTTAACATCATACACAGATGCGTGGAAGTTTTAGGCCTTACCGGGCCATATGGTGTTCATATTTCATGTGAATACTAATGCTATAATTTTTCCATGATTTTTGAATTTTCAATTCTCATACTTTGTTTTGTCTTTAATGCTTAGGCATTAATGCATAAAAATAAATAGAAGAAACTATCCTGAGGGCATGAAAATGAAGACAATGTAGTAAGTAATAAAATCAATAAAAATAAAACATCCAACGCAATGCAGCCACGTGGGATAAGTTAAAATAGGGTGAAAGTGGATTGAAGTGTGCAGTGTGAGTTAGCGTTAGAACGTGAGTAACTAGGTGCGTGGTGCAGCTTGAGTTATAGGAGAGGAAAAATAGCATGAGCAACAGGGCAGGGTGGACAGCGTGAGTAATAGAGCAGGACGGTCATGAGCAGCAGGATGAAGGGCAAGGAAGGCAAAGGGAAGAAGCAGGCAAGCTTGGCATTCGTAGTGGAGAGCGAAGAACTGCTCCAATGCCTTCCTCAAGCCAGGATTTCTTCATGGGCCAAGACTCTGCGCAAGTATGTTTTCTCTCACTCTTGTAGCGCAGTGTGAGCAACTGCGTAAGTCGTTAGGGCTACCGTTTTGATAGGATTTTGGAGTGAGATTAGTTTGCTTTTGGTGTTGGGTCTCTTGGATTGATTTATTTTACGTTATGTAAATTTGGGATATTCAAGCATTACAGGGTTTTATGGGGCTTGCCATTTTCTGGAATTGCTATTTTTCTTTGGGCCCTAGCTTGAGTTGCAAAGATGCGGGTGTGGTTTGAGTTTGAATTGTAGGGATGCATGTGTACCCTAGCATGAGTTGCAAGGCACGCCAAAGCTTACAAATTGTTTTTGTTTTTGGATGATCAATCAGTGTGGGTTGAGCGTGAGCAACCCAGGGTATGCCTAGCGTGAGCAGCCTAGGGTTTGAGCGTGGGTGCAGGCATTGAGAGGGCCTGAGTGTCCAAAGAAAAGCAATTTTTATCAATTTTTTCCTGGGTGTGAGCACCCCAAGAAATTGTGATTTTTTGATAATTTTTGCCTGGGCATGAGCACCCCAGGAAGCTACAATTTTTTGGCAATTTTTTCCTGGGTGTGAGCGCCCTAGGAAACTACGATTTTTTGGCAATTTTTGCCTGGGTGTGAGCATCCCAAGAAATTGTAATTTTTTATGTTTGGAGCAAAAATATGTTTTTTGTGTCTGGAACTACTTCTCAGCTGCTTCTACAACGTGAGTTGTGCCATTGCATGATTTACAGCATGAGTTGCATTTGTGGGTTGCAGTGTGAGCTGTGTTGTGAATGCGTTCCCTATCACTTTCATTGCAACATGCACTACAAGGTGAATTCCTTGGGAATTAGCGCATGAGTAAATTATTTGCTTAGTGTTGCTGGTTATTTGTACCCCTTTTGTTTTTATTTTCTTGGGTTAGACAGTGAATGTGCATGCTTTGTATTTGCACTTGTTTGTCAGTTTACTGGGAAATGAATTTTTAAATGTAGCCCAATGAGCATTAAATTCATCAAATAAGCATTGATGCCCTTGTCTCATGGGGTGTTCTTGTGTGTGCGTTGAATGTTAGTTACTTGTTAGGTTTATTTTCTTAGTTATTTATTTATTTTTGTTTAGTTTATATGTTTTAAGTTACTTACCTAAGGTTCTGGCTCTATGCAGGGGACCTAAACCTTTTCTCCTTGTGGTCGAACTTGTTGGTGTGCTATCTTGGTTCGGCCCTTTGGAACCGAACTTGCCTAGTTATGACATGCGGATCGGGGTGCATGTAATATGGTTTCGTCTAAATGTTGGTGCCTTTTTATCATTTATTTTGCAGAATTTTAGCGTTGTCATATGGTCTCATTTGAGTGAGCAACTAACTCGTGACATTGTTGAGACCATGTTGCCCGGCTCAACATGAGGTGTGTTAGCGTTTGTTGTTGACATAGAAGAGGGACTATACACAGTCGAGGGAGGCGTTCCCAAAGGTCCTAGATCTACATGTCCTTTGACCCGTGTGTGGGGATTGCCATCTTGCAGCCATTACAACAATAGTAGCACACTTTTTCTAGCCTGCCGTGTACATACACTATTCCAAAATCCACCTGGAACAGTATATAGAGTAGACAAGTATGCTCTTTTATACTTGTATTAACTTTGGTTCCTTTAAGGTTATAATCATTGTTTATGTATGAATACTTTTTCTTTTGCAGGCCCTATTTTGCTGAGCGTGGATTGCATGTGGATGATAGCGGGCTTGCCTCAGCGCGTACAGCCTTGGAGGCATTCATGATGGACCCCACTCTTCGTGCTGCGGTGCTAGGCCAGACCAAGGATGCTATTGTCAATTATCCTAGGCAATTCTCTAGGGCCCTTGAATGTTGTCAAGTTCACGGCTTGTTGCATGAGGATTGGTCCCCTGGTGGGCTTGTTTTTCCTCAAATGGTTGATTCTATGACAATTGTGCCTACTCCATTTACTAATGGTAAATGGTTGTGTTCCAGGCTTGGTTTTCATTTTTGTTACATTATTGCTTATCATATTCTTAATTTTTACTCAATGTCTCCTGTGTCTTTTCCATAGTGACCGTTCCCCTTGATGAGGTTACTATCATATCCAAGCATACTGAGGCCACTCTCTTTATGAAGTTTAAAGAGACAGAGGAGTCACAATGGTGGCTGCACAAGAAGGCACCTGAACAAATCATCAATCATCTTACCAATGCGGGCTTGATGGACCTATTTACTGCCTTGACTCCTAGCGTTCCCGTGACTGAAATGGTTTCCATCGTTGACTCTTTTAACGATGATGTCTCCTATTATACTACACGAGTTCAAGGAGTTAAGGTGTCTTTCCACCTCAACGCTGAATTATTTTTCGATCTTTTTGGCATACCAGCGGATGGTGCTAAGGTGGTAGTGGATAGAGGAACTAGAGAAGGCCGTGTGATCAAGGAACTTGCCATGGGGTGCTAAGTGTTTTCCCATGCAAGCTGATACTCTCTTGACAGAGGTAAATTTTCTGTACCCGCTCTTTAGAGCACAAGTGTTCTCTAAGTCTCTTTCCCAAGCAAGAAGTCTTGGGATTGAGTTTGCACATGTTATGTGATGAGTCTTGGAGACTGGTATGTGCTACAATTGGGCGTAGTTCCTTGTATTAGGTCTCCATGGAGAGATCATTAGGCTATGTTTCAATGTTGATGCTAAGTCCTACTTTACCTTTGCCTTTTTTGTGAGCTATCTTTGTAGGTTTGCTAAGTTCTTAGTGTTCTATGGAGATAACCATTATGTGTTAAGGGATCGTTCATAATTGTCTCGCCCCTGGATCTGTCATCTATTTAACACCACTAGATCCCAAGATCCACCTGAAGGCATCGAAGAATCAGTCTCCATCACCACAAGGGGTGCAGCCAGTCGTTCCCACCACTCATGTGATAGCTTGGGGTTGGGGCCACCTAAACTACACACAACTATTAGGCGAGCCAAGCGCTTGATTCAGGAGATTGTTAGGAAGGCCAAGGCTAAGGTGAAAAGGGCTGAGTGTTCAAGGGAACCTATTACTGAGGTGAGACCATCGAGGGCAAAGAAGATTCGATTCATCTTGCCAGGAGTGGGTAATTTTTTAAGTGCTTTTTATCACTTTTTGAATTTATTTGCTTACTTAAATATGCCTTCCTATTATGTCATGCGAACTTTAGATTTTTTGGTGTTAACAGCGGTGACCCCCGGGAGGGAAAGGGAAGAATTAGCTCCAATGGGTGAGCCTGAAATGGTTATCACTGGGTGAGATGAAGAGGAGGAAACAAGAGAAGAAGCAGTTGAGGCTATTCCCACCTTACGGGAAGAGGATGAAATTGATACCATGGGAGTGACACTTGTCGAGGCTTTAGATGCCCTTAAGCATTCAAGCAAGGAGAAAGGTGTTTTTGACAGTTTCTTTGATGGGTCTCTACACCTTGGTGATCTGCCTGAGCTGACCAGTAAAGGGCCGCTTGGTATGTTTTGTTAGTTTGATCTGCATTTTGTACTTCTTAGCTTTGTACATTATTTTGATTATCATGACTCTTCTTAACATTAGACATGGATGCTGAAGCGCCCAAAGCAAATGCATCTCAGGCGGATGGGTCAGAGTTAGAGGCCCCAGTGTAGGTGCCTTCCCATGTGGATTCAACATCCACTGGTCAATTGAGGCCGTGGCCTAAGATGCCCAATAAAGTAGACTTTGTTACTGGCATCGTCAACGATGTTATTGCTTGTCTGCAATAGGCTCATCCTGAATTAGGTGTGTACTTTATACCAAGTGCTTAAGTTCATTGTATTTTTGCATCTATTGGAGATCTCTTATTGGCTCATATATGTAATTTTTGTACTTGTAGGTGCAAAGCTTCAATGGAGTCCTTCCGAGGCTACCCATATTGATGGTCTTCCGAAATTACCCAAAGATATTGAGCAAATCCCAAGAGGGATTTATGATGGGATTTCAGGTTGTGTTGTTTCTAATGCCAAGTCTCTTTGGACCTGCAGGCATTCAATTGAACAGTTGTGGCTTGAAATTCAATCATTAAAAGAAAATTTGGCAAAGGTGACAAAGGAGAGGAATGACTTGCAAGCCCGTTATGATTTTTCCTTTGCTAGATTGGCTGGTGATAGTACCTAGCATACATCCGAGATCACCTATGCACGTTATTGGCCATGCTTGAATAGCAAGGTGCAGGCGATTCGGGATCTGGCTGAACAGAGGGCCTAGATGGATTTGTTGAATAGGAAGTGTCATGACTGGAAGTCCTTCGCATCCAAAGTACATAAATGGGCTAGGATCAGAAAGATCATAAGCACCAATACAAAAAATGGTTGAAGGAGGAATCAGTTGAACGTCACCGGTTGGAGATGTTCATGGAGGGGTTAGGCTTGAACTCTTCCTATGACAAGTTTGTTGAGTGTACCGAAGTGGAGGGGTCTCCAGAGAGATCCATTACCACTACCTCTGGGAAAGCTTCAACAAGTATGTTCTATCTTGAGCGCCCTTCCTAGTCTTCAGTGGACAAGGGTAAAACCTTAGCCAATATCAACCTCAGACTTGAGAAAGATTAGGCATGCGTGCTCGAAGAAGAGATTCTACATTTCCTAGAAGCTAATCTCAGGCCTTCCCCACCTGTGAGTGTTTTATTGTTTTTTAATCATCCCTCCTTTTTAATATTTTTCACTTTTAAATTGTTTTTTATACATTTACTTATTTTCTTATTTTTCTTGTTTTTGTTTTTATTTTTATAGGGACATGGTGGTGAGGCCGGCCCCAGTGGGGCAGGAGTTGATGACGTAGAGGATTTTGAGGACCAGCCCCCTCCTAATGCTAATGCATAATTTGGCTTGTTAGTCTTATCAGTCTTTTTAATTGTTTTTTTTGGAATGTGTAAGGATAGATGTAACATGATCATGGTGTAATATGTCGTCATCCTATTGCTATGTTGGCACTCTGCATTACATATATATATTCATATATTTTGTTTTGCTTTTTTGAGTTTATTTGTGAATGTGAATGTAAACTGGAATCATGTCTGGTAAAAATAAAATAAATGAACATTGTAACTTGCAAAATGTAAATGATAATGACATAGCGAAGTTTTGGTAAATTGATGATGTACTGTGCTCTATTTTAAAGCCATTTCAGGCCATGCGTATCAGTTTAAAGTCATGATGGACTATTGTATCTTTGTCAAAGAAAGGGAGGAGACTGTAGTTGTTTCAGTAAATTTTTAAAAGAACTGGCCATTTCTGACCGTGGCTAGTTTAACGTCATTTCGGACGCCTGGTATTTCATCTTAGTTTTTGATCTATTTCTTTAATTTTCGTAATTTGCTATGAAGGGTGAGACATGTAGGCATGATCTTGTACTCGCCATCCCCCTCGCTGGATACGTCAAATGGTAGTTTTAACCAAGGGACATATATGGGAATGGCTTCTATGTCTGCATCTTCTAATGCTTCTTCTATTTTAGGAAGGTCGCAGTTTGGAGATTGACCATTGTCTAGGGCTTCACTAGTGGTTTCTTGCCTAGATTCAGAGAGTTCAATCTCTAACTCTTGGTTCGTTCCTACGTGTGAGGAAGTAAGTGATGTTGTTGCATCCTCGTGTATTACGATTTCACTACCCTCATAAGGTAGGTGAATTTCTTAATGGATTGGTGATGATACAGCTTTTAGTTGAGCTAACCAAGGTAGTCCCAAAATCAGATTGAACCCTGGCATCTCATCAATGACTACAAATTCTACCGATGTGGGGAATTGGTCCCCTTCTATGAAATCCAAGGTAATCATGCCTTTTACCATGACATGGGAACCACTGAAAGATTTCAAGAAAGATGTTCTTGTTGGCCGCATTTGTTCTGCGAGGCCCAGTCATTCGATGATCGGGAAGAGTATTACATTTGTTGCCGCCCCTTCTTTGACATGCACCCTATGTATCTTAAATTGGTTGACCTGTATCATTATAAACATGGGGGCGGTAGTGACCTCTCCCATTTTTTCATCTTGTTTAATGTCATTGGCATGAAATCCTAGAGATGTGGACCTCGATTCTTGATGTGGAGATAATACAACGTAAATAGATGGTTCATTTACAAGAAGGTCTTCACTAACAGGGATTGAAGTCATCATATGCACTAGAGCTTCCCGATGTACTAGGGAGGTCATTACTAGGTCATATAAGCTTAGAGAGGTGTTCTTTTATTTTAAGGCCTGTGTAACCTGGGTTAGGGCACTGGCCAAGTCTCTGCTACTTGGAATGTTTTTATCTATTGAGACTTGATCCATTTGACCCAACATTTGTATCTCTCGCGGAAGAGTTTTTGCATTATTAGCTGTAGCTATTGGGTTTGGGACACTGGATACTCCCGAGTTCTTGTCTTGATGACTCATGCTAGGCTGATCAGTAACTGGAACCATAGGGACGGCATTCAATGGTGTGGGTTTTGGCGGTCCTAACTCATGACCATGATGTTCTTTTACCAAACGTTCCCTGGTCAGTCTATCGGTGAGGTGTTCTCACGAGGGTCATGGAGGAACTGTTGGGGGTTGCACATCGGAGTGTTGCGGCACCCGAATCACAAATGGAGCAAGTTGGGTTTGCGATGGCATGTTTGTTGTTGCAACCGTTGGGTGTACTTGGATGACAAATGGTTTTCACGGTGTAGGAGGTTTATGTGTGGCAAAAGGATCTTGTGGAGGTGTTAGTGTAGATACGGTTTTAGCAGGCACATGAAGCACAAAAGGCCTTCGTGGGGTGTCTTGTTCATTGTCGACATGGATGGTGTTAATCACATAGGGTGACTCTTTGGTGTTAAGAGGATCTTTGTAGACCCCCATAGTCTGATTTTAAGGTCTTACTCTATCAATCATATGTTGTATGTCTTGTTTTAGAGTAAAGCAATAGTCGATTCCATGTCCACATCGTTGGTGATACTCATAGAATTTCTCTAACCTAAAACCTCTTGGAATAGGGGGTTCATTAGCTATTGCCAACGTTGGGTTTTTAACCAATTCATAGTATTGGTCATGTCTTTGAGATGTTGCAGGAGACATCTGCTTATGTTGAATCAACCTAGCCTTTAGAAGCTGGTCCAATAGTTCTTAAGGCTTCATGGGTAAGGGTGTGTACTGGGCAGGGTATTTTTGTTCGAAGGTACGAGTATGACTCGTGTCAATAGTTTGGCCAGAGGAGGGTTCAGGTGTAGGTTTAGCAGTGGTTTGTTCGTGACTAGTGGGGGTAGTAGGTTGTTTCCCTTTCTACCCTACGTTTTTGGGTTGAAAGGTCTCTTCCACTGCTGCGACTGTTGTTTTAGACTTGTCTTTATCTTTCTTCATATGTTGGCTTTTGAAGGTTAGGTAAGCTGGGTCATGACTTATCTATGCTGCCTCTTCTATGTTTTTAATTTGGAAAAACACCTGGCTCAAAGTACTAGCATTCAGATAATAGAGTTTTGACTTAATGAAGTCATTCATGGCACCCTTGAGGATTGTAAGTAAATACGTTTCCAGGATAGGCTCATGAAGTTCATTAAGGGCAGCGCTCCATCTTTGGATGAAATTTTGTACAGGCTCTAATGGTGCTTGTTTTATTTGGATTAGACTATCTAGCATGGCTTTAGGCTTCAGGTTATACTGAAAATGGGTAACAAATTGATGTAACAAATCCTCTAGAGAGGATATAGAGTTACGTGGTAGGGCTTGGTACTAGTCTAAGGCTCTTCCAGTTAAGGACATGGCGAACACACGCAGGATTGCATGAGGCCAAGCCTAAAGCAATAGACACTCTGATCAGAATATCACCACGTGAGCATTTGGATCTCCCTCTTCATTATACCTGGTCAACTGTGGCAATGAAATTCCTTTTAGTAGAGTCAATGGTGGCACTGAAGAGCTAATCGGATCATCTTGATAGAAGTCCAACACCTTGACTTCTTTAGTGTTTGCATTTTTAAGGAGTTTTACCTCAGCGATTAGTGCTTGCATAATTTTTCTAACATCTACCCATTCTTGAGCACTAGGTGGACTAGTTGGTTGGTTAGATTGCCTGTGGTGATACTTAGATTGTTGTGTGATTTGTGGGAAAGATGAATGCAGGGCTGTTGATGATTGTATTTGGGAGATGTTCACAGATGGGATTGCAATGGGTGGTATATTGTAGTGTGTAGGTTGATGTTGTTGAATGGAAGGTGTGGGCCACTACCTAGTTACAAGTTGTGAGGGAACACCCTGAACCTATTGAGTTGAAGTAGTCAAGGGCATTCCTTGGATTTGCACTCGTGGTATGTAATGGGCGAATGTAGAAGCAAGTATCACAGATTGCATCCCAATTATTTGGGGTCAAAAGGTTGCTCCCACATTAGCTTGAGAGGGGAGTTGTTGGGATTTTCCTTGTGAGAGGGAGGGTAAAATGGTAATCGGGGGAATAGTAGCAATGGGCATATTGAATTGGGTGTTGGTCGTAGGGAAATTAGGGATGAGGGTAGGTGCTTCCTGTTGAGAGACAGGTGCTTGAGTGCTTGTAAATGCATGAAGAGATATAGTCTCTTCCATGAAAGGGTGGAATAATGGATTTATGTAAGTATGAGGACTAAGAGTGTGATATGAATCCCCATGTTCGGATTGAGTCATGAAATCATCTTCCTTGTCTTCATTTTAAGGCTCTACGGTCGGTTGCCACGAGGTTTGATTCCTTACCATGAGGAGCTAGGATATGATTTCGTGATGGGATTCAGAGAGGGGAATCACATCATACGCTGAGGGGATAAAGTTAGGGCCTCCCTTATAGATGATTTCATAATGTCGTTTTTCTTCCATTTTCATGCGATCAATGGGTAGGCTAGCTTGGATTTTTACACAGATGAAGTTGTATTGTTCCGGGGTGAGAATTGTATAGGTGGGGTCCTTTCCTTGTAACCTAAGTGATCGGCAAGTTGGCCCTTGAGGGTTCATGTCTCCAACAGCGGCTATGGGTTCAGTTGTGGTCACAGGATTTGAGATTTTGGCATTAAGGTTAGAAACGGTCAATGTTGCTTTGATTTGAGAAGATTCCATGTGTGTAACTGGCTTGACTAGCTGAATTTGTATAAGTAGGGTATGCAAGCCTATCTTGAGCAAGCTGGGCGGTGTGTGCAACTATGTAGTGACAGGAAATGTGACTGAAAGGGAGTGTAATTAATCGCAGCGTGTGCAAGCTAGCGTGACCTAGCAGCATGTGTAAGCCAGCGTGACCTAGTATCGTGTGCAAGCCAGTGCGACCTAGCAACGTGTGCAAGCCAACGTGACCTAGCAGTGTGTGAAAGCCAGCGTGACCTAGTAGCATGTGCAAGCCAGCGTGACCTAGTAGCGTGTGGAAGCCAGCGTGACCTAGCAGCGTGTGCAAGCCAGCATGACCTAGCAGCATGTGCAAGCCAGCATCACCTAGCAGTGTGTGCAAATACGACCATCTTGCAGCATGACTGGGTGGACAGCATGAGCATGATTGACAGGGATTAACGTGAGTAGCTAAGGTTGGGCTTTAGTTTTCAGTACTTGATCTATGCAGCGTTTAACAGGCAATGTGATCAGCATTTTGACTAAATAGTAAACATGTAGGGCCCTCCTTCTAGCGCCAATTTCTGTACTATCCGAAATCGTCCGCATAAGGCTAGAAGAAAACAAACACCAAAAGATCTTCGGAGAGACACAGATGACCCTGCCTTCGCATGAGAGCAAGCTGAAAAAATGAAGGCAAAGTGCCTTGGATGATTTGCACGCATATCAACTAAGGACTTCCCTGAGAGTACGCTATGGTTTACGCTGGGGTTATTGTTACGAAATGTAAAACGAAGAGTGTAATGCAACAAAACGTAAATGTGAAATACAACGTGTAAACATACAGAGAATGTATTGCAGAAATATGCGATAAAACGGAATAATGCAGACAATGAACTAGAACAGCACAATGGAAGGTAAAATGAAACTATGTTGTATCAATTAAAAAAATGTGCACCGGTCAAAACATAGTTGCGTGTCTGGATTGCAGGTTAGACGTTAAGCTCCAATGTGTGGTGTTTGTAGGTGCTGGGAATCATGTGCATCCAAGCTTAGGATTGCTAGTTTTCTTTTGCCAAATTTTTCCTACCCCATTTATGTCAATGAACAAGGTATTTATACATTTTTCTAGGCTTGGGAGTAGGATTTGTGAATGAGGTTAATGGCTGTGAGATCCACGAAAAATGGATCGCGTGACAGGTGTACATAGGCAGACTACGTTTTGACCAGGTGCATTGTATCTTACAATGCAAGCTAGCTTACGCTCATGGAAGTAGCTCAAGAGCCTGACAAGCTCACAGATGGTAAAGCTTACAATGAAAATTTACAATGGATTCCAAGAGGGATTGACTCTAGCTCACTTGAAACTTCATGATCTCTTGAATCGACTGCTGCAGGATGTCGATTTGAGTGGTTATATGGCTGTTTGAGGCATCTCTGCTTCACCAAGGCTCCCAGCATGAGTTGATTTGGTCCTGGCATGTCCTTATCATGCGTTTGGAGTGATTTTGTCGGGGCATGATCAGTACTCACGCTAGACTCATGTTGCCAGTGTGAGTTGAGCGTGACCTGGGAGTGAGCAAGCTAGCTTGAGTAGATAAAAATGATACATTTTTACACCAATTTTTGATCTTTGAGACTTGTCTTTCAAGTGTAACTGTTGCCTGCCCTTGGGGACGACCTGCATGCTGAATTTGATCTTGTTTGTGCTTGATTTAAGCCACTTTTGCCAAGTCACGCTGGGCTCACACTGTCAGCGTGACCTTAGTGTGATCCCAGTGTGACCTCAATGTGACCAAGCCAAAATGTTGTGTTTCATGCATGAATTTTGATTTTCTGGAGCCTATGAACAAGTAGAACTATTTCCTATTCTTGGGGGTTGAGTTGATGCTGAAAATTGTGCTTAGGACTACTTGGTTTTACCTGTTTTTATTTGTTCACGCTAGGCTCATGCTCCAGTGTGGTCCCAGCATGACCCTAGCGTGACCTCGGCATGAGTAAACAAATCATGTGATTTTGAGCTTAATTTTTGAGGTTCTAGAGGCTGGGAGTTGCAATGAACATCAGTGAAGCTCGAGGGGAGTCTGTGTGCTCGAATTCAGACTATTTGGACTTAGCTTCAGGGTTCTATAAGTTGGTTAAGCTGTACTCACGCTGGGCAACGTGACCTCAGTGTGAGTAGCAAGATTCGTGCGATTCTGACTTGAACTCTTGGGTCCTGGATGCTGAAACTTAGAGTAGTCAGCGATGGGCCTTGAGGGGGCTTTTCCCATTCAAATTAGAACCATTTTGACCTGATTTGAAAGCCATCGAGGTTGGTCATGTTGAGGGCAAGCTAGCTTGACATCATGAGCAAGCTGGCTTGAGCAGATTAATGTGAGTTCCATGCCTTAATCAAAATTTTACCTTCCAAAACTCAAGAGGCTCTGAATTGTTCTCGTTTCAAAGTGTTGAGCTGAAATTTTGTGGTGTTTCATAACTTACCTTCTTCTTTTGCTACCTACTCAATTAGCCTTTGGATCTAATGAGCTCTCAGTTTAGACAATCTTCCTTGGGCATACACCCCAAGGGTTATTCTAATTTCTACTCTAAGCCCATCTATGATATGGCAAAGTTTTTTCCTCTGAGAATAACCATGGCTAGGACATCTGTGTAAGAGTGAATAGTATCTACCCATGGCGACATCCAAGTGTTCATGTGTTTCCTATTTTTAACCTTGGATTTACCTTCTCAGATTAGACACTCTAGAGTATGTTTGATATTTGTCATAAAATAGCTCTACATCGTACTCCATCTATGGATAGATTCTAGCTCCAAAAACTAGTAACAACTTTCAACTTCTTTGATGAGTATCCTAGGAAAGAGTTTAACTTTTTTCCATTTGATGAGTGGTGAGGTACCCCTACACTCAACCATACGAATACGAGCATTTCACGCATGATCTGGTCGAACTCCACAGACAGGCTAGTTGTGGTATCTAGATAGTTACTCATTGATTGTAGTTCGCTGTCTTCCCACCTAGACTAGTAATTGCTTTGTCACATATGGTTTAGTCCAAAGTGAGGTGTGTAACGACAGAAAACATCGGCAGCTGGAAATACCGACCGATAGTTCCGGCGTACACAGTTTTAGCCACGGATCCGCGCGAGGGCTATGCTGGAGAAAACGAATCCGCGGTGCCCTGAACGGTCTTGTCGATCAGACAGGGACTTACGGGTCAGTAAAAACGATGAGAATTACGTGGAGAGAAAGCGATCTATTTTGAAGAATGGTAAAACGAGGGGAAAACGATGTAGTTGGATTGCAACGGCGATAATGCTAAACACGATAAGAAGAGGAGGCTGGCAAAAGGGAAACACGTAGCTTCAAGATCTGCACTTTGATTTACAACTGTATATTTCGTATGAGAAATTACACTGGGGAATCCCCGATTACAGGATGTGAAACAAGCACAGAACAACAAGAAAAATGGTTTAAATAGAAGTCCGATCTACCTCGTGGGCTAAGCTGAGATGCAAGGCGGGCCAAGCTTTGACGTCCACCGATCAACTGTTTCTGATTGATAGAGTCTTTTCAGCAGAAAGATTACTTCTGTCACCGGTGCTCAAATCGAACTGTGCTCTGCTTTAGCTGTAAGGTGATGATGTCCACAATTACTGAAGCGTTGTTCTTTGTATCTCTGCTCCAAAGTGCTAAGTGCTCTGGTGCTCAGAAATATGCTTTTTTGCTTCTCTGATTTGCCCACCCCGTGTCTTTGTCAACTGAGGTATTTATAGGTCGCAACGCTCCGTGAAAAAGGCGCAACCCTGATGACGTGGGTCCCGGATATTGCGGATCCCATTGACTTGCTCATTTTAAGTCAGACTGTGACTACGCACAACACGCTCGTCTGCGTGCTACGCGTGTAAAGAGTAGGTACAGGCTGAGCGTGCTTCAACTGTCTTCAGGCTGCATTACACTCATTCGCGTTGTGTCGCATGTATGAGTGTAATCTGGTGTAGACAACAACAGGCTTAAAATTTTTTTTACGCTCACTACGCAGCTGTGCGTAACCGTGCGTAAATAATGTGTCACTTATGCTCACTACGCAGCCGCGCGTGATGAAGCGTAAACAATGTGCAACTTACGCTCACTACGCAGCCGCACATGATGAAGCTTAAATAATGTGCAGCTTACGCTCACTACGCAGCCGTGCGTGATGAAGCGTAAATAATGTGCAGTTTTAATGATGACAAGCGTAAAGACACATTACTCCTGCATTGCAAGAAAAAGTATTGAACTATTGTGCTTCGCTGGCCTTTGACTATTTTGGAGCTTATCACGCTCATTACGCTGCCATGCGTAATAGAGCGTAAACTTGTCCTTGAACGAAAAGACTTAGCAGAACACACAGGAAATCACATATTATGCTGCTTAGGCTTTTCTCTGTGCTGGAGCAACTATCTTTCTGATGCTAGGCTACCTCGAAACATCTATCACGCTGAGTGTCATTATGTTATGTCGCGTGATATAGGGTGAACAACAGAATTTGATGTTGCTCGCTTCCCCTGACTCGCAATTTTTAACTGTGTTTCAAGGTGTATGATGTGTTCCTACACTAATACTACTCCTAGAGGCAATGGAAAATAATCTTAGCTAAGCTAGGAGGAAAAGGGAGAGAGAGAGCTATACTAAGAGGAGATAGGGAGAGAGAGTCTAAGCTAGCCTAGGTGCAATGAGCATCCATTCCTTAATCATCCGTACACATCTTGAACCTTGTGCATGACTACCACTGGGATTACCAAGCACAAATCCTAGGTATGCTACTGGGTTACTAAGTAGTCACACTTAAATGCTTGTGATTAAGTCATACTCATTTTGCATTTAAGGAGTTTAGGGTGGAGAGATATTAACTATGAAAGTAATAAATAACAATAACAATTAAATAATTAAACTAAGTGAATGCTACAATTATGAAGTAATCTTTATCTTTATTTTTGATCATGTGCATGTCCAAGTATGTCACACTCGAATAAAGGATGCCGTACAATTACAATCATCACACTACGAGCATGCACTGGGAGAAAGGGTTGAGAGGAAAAACTGACAAAAAGATCCTACACTAAACTGACTCCCTAAAAATTGACTAGGAAAGAAGACTCTTTTCCTGTGTGCCTACATGTGTATTTATAGGCCCACATAGGAATCATGATATCGCATATCTGATATCACTGCTGGATGTGATATCGCATACTCGATATCATGAATCTGATATCGTGGATCCGATATCAGAACCTGATGAATCACGATTCATCATACCCCCACGACTAAATGAAAGCTCGTCCTTGAGTCAAAATGAGAACAAGCCCCAATGATTACATAGTGGATAGGTATGGGATTATTAACTGACAAGAAATCTATTCATGTCGCAGTGGAGGACTCAATAGAACAAAATTGGACACAACACGAAAAATGAAAAATTCCTAAAATTACAAAATTAGGTGGAACTCATTTGGTTCCTAGTGGTGGTGACTCCTCCATGGGTTGCTTTCCCTTGTCTTGTGCTCCAGGTTTTGGGGTTTGATGATGTTGAAGTAGTGCCTAGAGTTTCTCCTCTTTAGTTCGAGGATCCTGTGTCATCCATGTTGATGCTCCAATGTTTGATGGAGTTGAAACCTTCCATGGGCATGGTAGTTGTGGAAACAATTTGTTTGCCTTGACGTACCAGGTCGTAGACAACCGTCATTCTTCCTCATAGGCTTTGGCTTTGTCTCTGTACTCCTAAAAATTTGTAAGCCATTGAGCCAAGTCTATTGCGACATCTTTTTATCCTTGGTAGCTTGCTTCAATCACCTCCAGTTCAGAATTTGTGACTTCCAGCTTCTGCAACATCTTCTTGTGTTTTGCAAATTTTGTTGCATATTTGGCATAGGTAGTAGCTACATGCTTCTTGAGCTCTGTCCTCAGGAACCTTGCTATCAACATGGCTAGACTGGCATACGATAGATTTGCCAATTTCATGTACTCTGTAAGATCTTGAATCTGCAAGTCCTGACTCTTAAGTTCCACCTGGTGGGCAATTGCATATGTGTTCAATATGGCCCGCAAATCAGTGTAATGAGCACTGAAACCATTGATGTGGGCCTCGGCCATATGGATTTCCTTTTCGATGATTTGTTTGTACATTCCCACCTAGTCTCAGAAGTGCTCTTTGAACTTTTCATGCCGTTTGGCCTCATTCTGCCATATGCTTATTTTAATGGCTATCTTTTGATAGATGACATGTACCTCCTCCATTGAGAGGGTTCAATTCTCCCTAGTTAAACCATTCATGTCCTGGTTGACCTTGATCAACTCGAGAACATTCTTTTATTTTTCCACAGAGGTCAACCAAAGATTGTCAGCAACAAGTTGTTTGTTTTCTTCTTATAAGGCCTTGAGTGCCTTGGCATATGCGTAAGTTTGTGCTTGTGCCATGGAGGTATTCCAATTGGCCTTCTCTTTTTCCTCTATCATCTTTTTATTTTCCACCAGCAATTTGTTGAGTTGGTCAATCCTAAAGGTGTCCAACTGGTCTGCAAGAACAAATTGAGAGGGATCTTGCTATGCTACTTGTAGGGTTACAAGCCTTTCTTGTAGTCTTGCAACTTCTACTTCTGTGTACTCGACCTTTATTTCTATCATGACTAGTCTTCCTTTGGTGGATATGAGGTCTGATTATGCTATTGTAACATCCTGTGGGATGTCAAACAAGAATGTCATTACTTGTCCTATTTGTAGTAATCAATCAAGCACATCCTCATACTCCATAGGAGTCATTGAGGGACCAGCCAGAGTTTGAGCATCCTGTGCTCCTATGAAATCTATCGATGGCACAACAGGGATATTAAAAGATTCCTTAATGTGGTTCATAACCACCTCTATGGCTCTCGCTACATCCTAGTGCTGCATGACCACCACTGTGGCCCCTTCACCAGTCTCCAATTGCACCTAAAAGGATGCAGCATTCCCTAAAATCTATTGCAACCAATGACTCTCTTCTCCTTCTATCTGAATGGACACCTTTCCCCTTGCACGATCTATAGAGATAGTGAGCCGTACGGTATCATTGATGACATGGAAGAGATTTGCTTCATCACAACTTCCCTAACTAACCATCTTAGCGATGGCCCTGAGATGGCTCCTCGATGGTCAGTAGTCCTGTGGCGATGGTGGTGGTTGATCTTGCTGGCTCGTGCTAGGCCCTACTTCTTACTATTGACTGGGTCCCGTACTTGGAGGTTGGCTAGGCCCTACAAGTTGAGTTGTAGTGGGCCCCACCATTTTTTCTTGGTCTTGTTCTGGCCCCAACATCTCACTAGCAATCTTCCTTCTAGCTGATGGCTTTAGCAGTTTAGTGTATAAAGCATTTTTGGCTTTCCTTAGGACATCATTGGTGTATCCTCAAATACCGGCATGCTTGCATAGCTTCCTGATGAGACAAGGGAAGGGCAATGCAAACTTCCCTATCTTACATTGTTCAAACTGCCTTAAGATCTCCATGAAATATAGATGAGGTAGGTTAGCATTAACCTTTCCCATCAATATCGCACATCCTCTTGCCGCATATGTTGAAATTCTATTTAACCCTTTTGTGGGGAAGGTGTGATAAGTTCCAATTTTAAAGTAGATTTTCTCTTCCAATGTTAACTCTCCATAGGTCTTATCTTCTTTACCGTATGCCTTGTCTAACCAAACCTTCACACATCAGCATCAGAGTGAGTGGACAAATGAGCAACCTTTGGGCCTGTATTCAGAAGGTTTACACTTCTGAAATGGCTTGGACCAAGAAATCAATAGACACACAACAAATTTTAACTGTGGTGCCTTCTTCTTTATTATGCCAGAATTGGTACATTTCTCCTAAGTACTAGGCACCACTTTCAGAGAGGATAGGCCATAATGGAGACCCCTTGAGGTGGTCCCTAACAACCTCAGGAGCGAATTTCATGAAAGGTCTGAAGTTCAATTCCATGATCACTGTAGCTGATGTGGACCTTTCATGGATGGCTTGGACACACTTTGGGGGCAACGTGAGATGTTGTCCCTATTTAGGCATTGCAATAGCTCCTCCTTCTGCCTATCTCGATTGTACCATGGCAGGGCCTTCTTCTTAATGGATACTGAATGAGTGTTCCTCCTGCACTGCGTGTTGTTCAGTAGGCATCTATTCTTTACCTCTCCTAGGTTGCTTAAACACACATTGAGAGGGACCTTCGTGTTGTCTACACTTTCGGGCCATCTGCAATCACACGGGGCCAAGCATTAGTAAGGTTGTTTACCCGAGCTAAGTTATACCTTACTTCTTTCCTTAATGAGTTTTTTTTAATTCTGTGTGATTTTAAAGTTAGGAATTTTTATTGAAATGTCCCAAAATTATTTTTATATTTGGTCCACTTTTCTTAGGTGGTTTCAAAGTTTAATTTCTCGGTATAGGTAAGGAGACGTAATCGTTTGTGGCATGTATTTATTATTATTTTTATAGCTAATTACCCTTGATTGTGTCCTTTGGGTGATGAAAAATTTCAAAAAATTGGTATGCAAATTCGGCATGTCCCCCTCTTCCATGACTAAGTTGAACACTTTGGGTTCGAGTAGGTTTAGACGGAATGAAAATCGGAGTACCAACGAGTGAGTTATGGTTAGTGAAGCGAGACGTGCGTAATTGCAGATCATAGTAGGAAATTTGAAAAACTTCCCTCGCGTGAATAGTTGGAAATGATGTTGATAGGTGCATGGGACCCATATATATATAAAGTAAGGATGTGATATTGTGTACCCAATAGTGGGAACCTGATATCGTGTCCTATCAAAAATGGGGCACTTGTGAAATTTACCAAATTTTAATTAAATTTTTTAAATTTTGAAATTTTTTTTGAAACTTCAAGGTATAAACTAAGGACATATAGATCAATGTAAAGGGGTCCAGGGCAATACAAACTAGTCTTGAAGGCAAAAAGAGTATAATGGTGTAAAATCTATCAATAAGGATTATGAAGAGTAGGGGAAAAAGGACATGTCTTAGCTTATAGGAACGTTGAACTTGAAGGATGATAAGGGAAAGAAGAACGTTGGTAATGCTTAGAGGGTATAAGATGATGTGTGGGAAATGTGTTATAAGTGCGATCAACAGCAATTACGCAAGTGGGTCCTCCCTAAAGCAGGTTTCTACCTATAATGCCCTTACGTAACCACAGCACAAAATGTTCGTAGGAACTAGAAGGGTTAATTGTAATCCACACCAGTTCCAAAAAAATCACACATGTAGATACCACCATGATGAGATATAAATTCAATGCGATATAAGACACAAGTCACAAATACATGGACAACAAGATGAGGTGAATTGTAGAAGGGATTATAAAGATTGGGACATGAGGTAACTGACTCAGGGCACAATGAATTTTCAGTGTAAGGCATGATTAATGTGTCATTAACTCGTTGTTCAAAAATTAGGACTAAGTCCATTCCTCTAATCAGTGACATCACATTATTTCATCCTAATGATAAACAAAAATAAGAGCACCATGACAACAAGGTGTATGATCACTTAACATTTTGTTCAAAGGAGGAGTGATTCAGAATTGCTTTGCGGCACTTTGATCTTGATCTTTTCTTCTTCTTCTTCTCTCTTCTTCTTTTTCTTTCTTTGTGTGGCCACTTTGGCACACTCTTCTTGCTCTCTTTATTTTTCATCATCATTTCATTCATCATCATTTTTTTTGAAATGCTTAATCCAGAGAAGCTGCATACCTTCAGGCATGGGTGCATGTCTTTCCAATGGGACCCCCTAGAATAGCCTTATTTTCCCTTGATTGAGTACCTTTTGATTACTCGTACTTCCATTTTCATTAGATCTACAAGGATCTTAGTACAACCAAGCTACATGATAACTCTCACAGAAGTCACCAAAGAGAATCTACAAGTCCCCTTGATGTCACACCCTAGCCATTCCTACTTAGTCCATCCTTCTTCACCCTGGGTACAATAACACAAGGTTACTTTAAGTTTTAATGATTAAGAATAACATTGTACCTAGGGTAGAACCTCTTATTAATAAAATGGGTGGATGGATGTTATGGACTCGCTGTCCAAATAATGAGTCACCTGAGACTTGATAGCATAGAACAACACCTCAACCAATGAGCCACATGAGTGTTTTATTCATAGATGAGATTACTCACAAAGAGATAAAAATATGAAAAGACAAAAAGACAAAAAGTTGAAAAGTGAAAAAACTGAAAAACAAAAATTTCAAAATTAAAGAAATAAAAAATATTTATTAATCTTGCTTGTTATTAGAATGGGGATATCCCCCATAACTAAATGGTTGAGCATGGCTAGGATTAATAAATAAAGAATTGGAACCCTTACATGTTGGAAATATTGGGACTCGATCATACTTACCCCATTGGGGTTCACACACTTGATTATAGTTGGCATAGTGGGGCAGGTTATAGGGTGTAGTTAACTGATGAGTGGTTGACCCACTATGACATCCTTGATCATAAGATGGTATGCAAGGATCAATCTATCTCCCTCAATGGCTATATTCATTGGGCCCTATGGTTGTTGGAGTATTTGTTGATGGCCCAGAGAAAGTAACACGAGGCATTGGGTTTGAGGAGAAGGATGCTAAGTTGGAGGATGTAGTGGGCTTAGAATTATGTTGTCCCTTCTTTTGATCATGCCAGAAGAAGGGGTGTTTTCAATGTTGAGGAGATTTCCCACTGTTGTTATTAGCAGAAGCATAAATAATATTCGTGGGTTGCTACTGTGGTGCAAACCCTTTTGGAACACTTAGTGGCGATGTAGAAGGAGGTAAAGGATGAGAATGTTGAAATTGAGGGGAAGTGTAAGGTATCCAAGGTGGTGGTTATGTTGGAGAGGATATGGGTTGATAGTATTAAGCAGAATAATAACCATGTGGTGAGATAGAGGATGTTGACCTGGTTGGTGAAACAGGATGTTGGACTTGATAAGGACTTAGGTTCGGATGGTATGAAGGGTATAACCAGTTTGAGGGTGGCTTCCCCCATGACTGGGATTGTTTCCACTATGATCAAACACAGTATCTCTATATGAACTTTGGATGTAGCACTCTTCCCCAATGCTCCTATAAATGTGACAAGATTGGACATTGGCCCTTGGGGTGGTTGTATAGGCAAATGGTACATTGATACGTATCATTGGCAGTTAAGTTCTTATTCTCTTCTACCCTTCTTTTCGATTATCTAAGGGTGTTTTGTCCTATTTCTTGGTTCATCATGACTCTACCTCCAATAATGTTGGCACATTCTTTACATTTTTTATGCATCTATTCCATCATCTTGTTGATCTTTGCCTCAACTTCATCCAATGATTGTAGTACTGGCAAACATGGTTCCACCTCCTTGTGGTGAGTTGATTTTTCCTCTTTCAGATTATGGACCTTTGTTGATGTAATATTTTGGTCCTATTGAGATTTTTCAACATTCTCCCATCTAGCCATTTCTCTTTCTTCTTTTGCTACCCACTTAATAAGATCTTGGAGTTGATGGGTTTGTAGCTCATATAGTTGACCTTGGGCATACATCCCTAGGGTCTTCCTTGTTTCATTATGAAGCCCATCAATAATGTGGTACATTAGCCTTTCCTCAGAGAATTCATGGCTTGGGCAATTGTTTAACAATGCATAATATCTTTCTAAGGCCATGTCCAAGGGTTCATGTTGTGCTTGTTTCCACTCTTGGATTTGTTTCCTCAAGGTTGACACTCTCACATAGGTTTGATATCTTTCATTAAATAGTTCTACCATTGTTGGCCAACGTTGAATTGATTTTGGTTTTAAGGACCTATACCATACTTTTGCGTGGCCAACGAGTATCATAGAAAAGAGCTTAAGTTTTTGCCATCCATTATCGATGTTGTTCCATGCACAGGCATCGTAGAAGGCTTGTAAATGTTGTTGCAGATCTAGATCGTAGCCTCCTGAAAACTGAGGAAAGTTATTTAAGTTAAGCCTAGGTAGACAACTTTCCTTGCGATGCCTATGGGATATTCGAATAGCGTCTTGTATTTGCATTAGGCTTGTAATGGCCAGTGGGGGTTCATTGTCACTAGGTATGTTATGCATTCTTGAGTTGGGACAATGTTGTCTTTGTTTATGTTTGTAGAAAACCCCTACATCAAATTGGGTACTCCAAACTTCATCTTCATCATCATATAATTCATTGGTTCTCCAATGAATTGCTGTATTGGTTGTTACGTTATCATAATCTTGTGAGAGAGACATTGTATGTGAATTTGTGTGTGACTTAATTGAAATTAATTTCTTTTCTAAAAAATGTATTGTGAATACTTTGTTATAGCGATCTTGTATGATGTAACTAATCTAAATAACTAGCATTGTCCCCGACAACGGCGCCAATGATGAGTGGCAAGGTACCCCTACACTCAACCATACAAATATAAGCATTTCATGCATGATCTGGTTGAACTCCATAGATGAGCTAGGTGTGGTATCTAGATAGTTACTCATTGATCATAGTTCACTATCTTCCCACCTAGACTAGTAATTGCTTTATCACATATGGTTTAGTCTAGAGTGAGGTGTATGATGTGTTCCTACACTAATGCTACTCCTGGAGGCGACAAAAAATAATCTTAGCTAAGCTGGGAGGAAAAGGAAGAGAGGGAGCTATACTAAGAGGAGATAGGGAGAGAGAGTCTAAGCTAGCCTAACTGTGATGATCATCCATTTCTTAATCATCTATACACATCTTGGACCTCGTGCACGACTACCATTGGGATTACCAAGCACAGATGCTAGGTACGCTACTGGGTTACCAAGTAGTCACACTTAAATGCTCATGATTAAGTTATACTCATTCCACATTTAAGGAGTTTAGGGTGGAGGGATATTAACTATGAAAGAAATAAATAAAAATAACAATTAAATAATTAAATTAAGTGAATGCTACAATGATGAAGTAATCTCGATCTTTATTTCAGGTCATGTGCATGTCCAAGTACATCACACTCAAATAAAGGATATCATACAATTACAATCATCACACTATGGGCATGCACTAGGAGAAATGGTTGAGAGGAAAAACTAACAAAAAGATCCTACACTAAACTGACTCTCTAAAAACTAACTAGAAAACAAGACTCTTTTCCCATGTGCCTACATGTGTATTTATAGGCCCATATAAGAACCATGATATCGCATATCTGATATCGCTGTTGGATGCGATATCGCGTACCCGATATCATAACTTGATGAATCACAGTTCATCACCATTCATTTTCTATGTTCAGTAAGGCACAAGCATCATGAAAAGCTTGTAGATGTGTTTGTGGATCAGAATTGTATCCCCCCTTCAAATCTTGGAATATTGTTCATGTCTAAGCACTTGATCAGACTATCTTTCATATGTCTGGTTGGAACTCTAATTGCCTCTATAATGTTGAGCATACTTTGAGTCACTAATAGAGGTTCATCATCACACTGCATTGATGATGCTAATGATGGTTTCGACCACCCCTTTGTTCTTGGTGACCTTCATGGTCATTTTTGTCTTGTTGGTCACCTTCATCACGATTATTTCGATGGTGGCTTCTATGAGAACCATCAAATGAAGAGGAATGTTTAGAATCAGATGAAGAGGATGAAGAGGAAGGTGGACCACCACTACCACCACGGTGTATGCCATCACGTTTTCACTTATTATGAACATCATCCTTAGATCCCTTGCTATTGTGATGCTTGCTCGAGTTCCTATATTGGCTATCACTTTTTCCTAAACCTAGTTTATGAATAATGGATTACAGGTTCAGGTTCTCATCCTCATCACTAATAATAGGGGGTGGTGAATCTTCATGTTAAGAACCTTCAAAGAGAGGATCCTCATTGTCATCTTGATCTAGTAGGAACAAGGGATTAGTGAAATATTTTCCCTTTTTACTATCATGGAGCTTCTCTTGATGTCGATCTTGCTTGCATTATGTTTTAGTGGGATAGTAGTTCTGAGTGTCATAACCATTCACAATGTATTCTTCATGAAGATCTACAATGCTCAAATTCTTAAGGATTTGAAATAGCATCATGGGCATAGATTGATTGGGGGGAAAGACGATGTTGCCCTCCATATCATTCCATCACTTCTATTCATCTTAATGTAGGATAAAGGTGAAGTCTAGTATATACTCATTTGGATGAGTATATACCACTTTGCACTCCTATGGGATCTATGGTTTGACATCTTCATGCTTGTAAGAAGAAGAAGACATTTTGCAAAAAAAAAAAAAAATTATTAGTGTGCTTTTATAATTCTATGTATAGTGGGAATGATATTGACCTTGAGGTTCATACAACGATATTAATGGTATTTACTTAAATCTAAATAGTGCATGTTTCAACAAACAAAATCCCCAGCAATGGTTCTAATGATGAGCAATAAGGTACCCCTATGTCCAACCATATGAATCATAAAGTGTTCACATGTGATCCGGTCAAATTCCATGGACTTTATCATTTTCAGTGCATTAGTTTTTTGGGAAGTGAATCTTTGCCTTAAGGTCAAGTGTTATCTTCCCAATTACACTTGTGATGTGCACTGGTATGATTAAGTGTAATTGAGACATCTGATTTTTATCATTTTATGTTTTATGGTTTGGTGTTTAAAGGGAGATAAAACTAATTGGATTAACTAACTTAAATTAACTAATTAACTAGTGTCTAACTAGTCCTAACATAAGCATCTAGTCCCACTTTTTGTACATGTCTTAAACCCATGTATCCACTGCTAGGTTACTGAGCACTACACTACTGGGTGTACCAAGCAATAACACTGATGGAATTACCTAGCGAATACGTGTTACACTCGAAGCAGTCATACTTATGTGTTTAATCTATCTTGATTAATTGTTTTATTAACTTAATTACTAGAAAATATTTAATAAATAATTGAAAACATTAAATGCATAAATAAAATATTTAATCTCTCCAAAGTGTTGCAAGGTTTGTCAAAAAGCTCATCTTTATTGCTGCATACACTATCATGCTTAGGTACAATAATGCTCAAATAAATATTTCTACACTTAATGACTCCTACTGTAGGTACTTAAGAGAAAAATTTTAACTTTAAAATGAACAAACTGCAAGATCTTCACTGCTACTAAATCTCTATTGCCATAAATGTGGTTGGTGGATGCATATTTATAGTTGAATATAGACACAACATCGACAGGGCCTTGTTGACATAGCCAATTGAATTGCAACTCATCACTGCTCCTTAGAGCTAGAATTAATCCATAGACAGGGTACGATGCTTGAGCTATTTAATGACAAATATTAGATGTACTCTTGAGTGTCCAACTTGAGAAAGTAGATCCAAGGTTGGTGACCAGGAACACATAAAACCTTGGATGCAGCCATGGGTCAATATTATTCTCTTTTGCATAGATGTCCTAGACATGGTTATTATCAAAGGGAGTAACTTTGCCATATCATAGATGGGCTCTGATCAGAAATGAGGAGAACTCTTGGGAGCTAAGCCCAATGGACACTGTCAAAACTAAGAGCCCCATCAAATTCAATAGTAGGTTACTAAAGAAGAAGAAGAGCTTAGAAAAATAGAAAGTGTGGAGAAGTACAATGAGGATCCTTTCATTAGAAAAAGGGAAGTCTAGTTTATTGACAATGAAGAGTAGGCACCACTTGATGAAGTGGTGCAGTGAAAAATCTTTCCAATCCAGAAATCTATCTTCCAAATTTTAAC
Organism: Gnetum montanum; assembly: GCA_015680685.1. NCBI lineage: Eukaryota > Viridiplantae > Streptophyta > Gnetopsida > Gnetales > Gnetaceae > Gnetum > Gnetum montanum. Next base: position 88,599 of record MNCI01008374.1, on the reverse strand, counting down.
TAAGGTAGATAAACTGTGGGACTCTTTGGATGAAAAGTTCCAAACAACTCTAAAAATTACAAAGGAATCCAAAGGACAAAGTAGTGATCGTGATTGCAAGAAAAGGAAGGAACTTGAACGTGCCCATCAAAGGGATAAGGGCAAAGCTATTGCCATAAAAGAGGTTATGGAGTCTGAATTAGATGATGATGGTAGATGTGACATTTGCCAATACAAACATCCTAAGAGATGTTGCCTTATTTTGTCACACTTATAGAAATCTAAGGTGTACATTTTAAATCCTAGATTGGTGAGAAGGTAATCATCCATAAGGTTGCCTTCTCCTAAAGGTAACCCAAGGTAGTTCCATCAACAACAAGCTTATTATTCAAGTGGAGCCCCACCATAACCATATAAGAAGTACGATCAGTGGCAGCACCCACAGTTGTGGGGGATGCCACCACCAAGGTAGTAGTACCCTTATAGATAGCTTGATTCATATGGGTACTATGTTTAGCAACCCCTGTCTCTGCATGACTCTTCCAATCATGCTTCTTTTTAGCATCACTACTACCGTTCTGAGTACTACAGAGCTCATTCTCCTTCTCCAAGAGGGGAGTCCCCATATCTTTATCATCCTTCTATGCATGTCCCTCTACCCTCAACCTAATTACCATATTCTCCATCAATGCAGGATGAGATTCCAACCTAGTTGCAACAAGGCAATGCTACTAGGGCCATTAATTTATAGCTGGCTCCTCAGCTGAGTGGTTCAGAACCTAGACCTAGAAAAAGATCATTTTTTCAAAAATTAACAATCCTACAAAGCCCCCACAGACTTATGCGATTGATAACTTTGCTTTTTCCTCATCCTCTACATCTAATCTATTCGAGTTCCCTTCAATCCAATCACCTTCCAAAGTGCATACCATCATGCTAACCCATGCAGTAAGCAATTGGATAAAGGTTGGCCACCTTTCTAGGAAAAGATTTGATCCTAGAAGGCCCTTAATCTATCTTCAAATTGTTGGGAATAATCCTTGCAAAGATCTTTTGGATTCAAGTTTTGATGTTATTTGATTTCTCATGAAATGTATAAAGCCTGGAACCTGCCTCCGCTCAAGAAGAGTAACATTCATCTTGAGTTATCAGACCAATCCATCATTATTCCCTTAGGATTAGTGAATGATGTTGTGGCTACCATCTATGGGTGGTCCTATCCTACTAACTTCTTGGTAATCCTTATTGAAAAATGCAAGGGGGACTTTCCAATTATCATGGGAAGGGCTTGGCTAAGTACCATTGATGCACAATTGGGAATCTGAGATCTTTCTTTGGATATTTTAAAGGAAAATTCATTTGGAAAGATCAAGAAGAAGAGAGTTCCATGCATTATGTACAATGATATAGGGTGCAACTGTGTGGAAACTATGGTTCATGAAAAGCACATCAATCAAAGCCTGCAGACAATGTGCAAATGAATTTGAAATTCAAAGGTGCATGTATGTAGTAGCCACAAAATAGGAGGGCACCCAATGGTTGATAGCTGATCCTAAAAGCAACACACTTTGCATGGAATCGACTGAGAGCTTAAATAGTGTCTATGTTAAAGGCATGAATAAATTGGAGCAAGTTCATCACCAACTCTTCGATGATGAACTTGATGATACTAATTGGGGAGAGTTGGAAATCCCTAAAAATTTTTAATAGGAGCCCTTAGAGTTGAAAACTCTACTTATCAGCATGGAATATGCATTTTTAAAAAATGGCAAGCAAGTGATAATTAATGTCAACCTCGCTCCTAAGCAAAAGGAAAAGCTATTGAATATGGTTAACAAATGGCCAATAGCCTTTTCTTAGTCATATCCTAAACTCACTAGTATTGATCATCAGATATGTCAACATTGCATATATATTGATCCTTCCATGAAGCCTAAGAGGCAAATGCAATAGCAACTAAACCCCAAATTAAAGCAAATCATTAAGGAAGAAATTGAACAACTCCTCAAGGAAAGGTTCATCTATCCAATTGCAGATAGCAAGTGAATTAGCCCACTTATGATCATGCCAAAGAAAGGTGGCAAGTCAAGGGTGTGTATTGATTTCAAGCTATTGAACATGACAACCTACAAAGATCATTTTTTGTTGCCATTTGTGGACGAGCTATTGGACACTATTTATGGGCATTGTTTTTATAGCTTTCTAGATGGTTATAATGGCTATAACCAATTTTAGATCGCACCAGAAGATCAGGACAATACTACATTCATATGTCCTTGGAGGAATTTTACATATAGAAAGATGTCATTTGGTATGTGTAATGCCCTTATAACTTTCCAATGCCTTGTCCTTAGCATTTTTTAGTAGTAGATTGGTAGTGGGATAGAAGTCTGCATGGATGACTTCTCCACCTATGGTGCTATGTTTGAGCAAGCCTTGGACTACCTTAAGCAAGTGCTAAAAATGTGTGTGAAGACTAACCTTCAGCTCAATTGGTAAAACAACCATTTGATGGTTGAGGAGGACATTGTGCTAGGGAATAAAATTTCTCAAGCAAGGATTGAGGTGGACCTTGAAAAGATTAGGATCATCCAAGGAAACCAGAAACCATTAAAGATGCTTAGTTATTCTTTGGAGACTAGCTGCTACCAGCTATTCATAGAGAATTTCTCTAAGATCGTGAAATTGTTGGTCAAGCTTACAAAGAAATATGCTTCATTCGTATGGACTAAGGAATGCAAATAGACATTCTAGCAACTCAAAGAAAACCTAGTAGAAACTTCAATTCTTCAAGCACTTGATTGGTATTGACCATTTCACATCAGGATGGATGCATCAAACTCTACCTTGGAAGTTGTGCTTACATAGTTGGATGATCATAAACATCCTTACTACATTTACAATGTAAGCCAAAGCATTGTGGATGCATAGCTGAACTACACCACAACAGAGAAAGAGCTAATGACAATGGTGTACGCCTTATAGAAGTTTAGGCACTATGTGCTTAGATACAAGGTGTTTATGTATAGCAACCATAGTGTCATTCACTTCCTGATGAACAAACCGATGGTGAGCCTTCATTTCATATAGTGGCTTGTCATATTGTAGGAATTCGATCTCACAATAGTAGATCAAAAGGGGACTGAAAACGTGGTCATTGATCACCTATCTCGATTATGATGGGACAACAAAGAGGAGGAGAGTCCTCTTTCTGTCAGTTTCCTAATGAACCCCTCTTTGTTGGTGCAATAAATAAACAAGTGCCCACTAAACCTACATGGTACAATGGCATTATCACCTATCTTCTCACTCAAGAGATGCCACAAGACTTGGACCACTAGAAGAAACAATAGTTTCTTCATCAAGCCAAATGCTTCATGGAGACCAACGGACATATTTACAAGGTCTGTGCTAATGGGCTAGTTTGTTGGTATATTCCTGATGCTAATCAACTATGTGTTCTCCAAGATGCTCATGAGGATCCTTGTGGGAGCCCTATGTAGGGAGATGCACAGTCAACAATCTTCAAGGACACTCACCACTTCATCAACTCTTGAGAACGTTGTCAATGTGATGGTGGGATGACCACTTGAATGGAAGATCCTCAGTAGTGGATTCAGCCACTAGAACCCTTTGACATTTGGGGCATAGACTTCATGGGTCCCATCACATCCATGTCAAATGAAAAGATGTACATAATAATTGTTGTTAACTATTATACAAAATGGGCAGAAATAGCAACCATCACCAACCATACATATTCCATTGTTGTTTGTTTGTACAACAAAATGTTGTAAACAAATTTGGTATGCCATGTGAATTGATTTATAACAATGGTACTCATTTTACAAGTGCTACTTTTCACAAGCTCATGCAACACTTTGGGGTTGAACATAAGCTAACAACACTCTACCACTCCCAAGCCAACAGTCAAGCAGAGGTTACAAATAGGGAGTTCTCTAAGATCCTAACAAGAACAATTAGCAAATATAGGAGAGACTAGAGTACAAAACTCAATGATACCCTTTAGACTTACCACTCAACATGGAAACTTCCTATAGGCTACTCTCCTTATGAGCTAGTGTACAAAAAATTGCAAACACCTCCAATTTAATCCAAGCTTCGTCCACTTTCAACAACTTATAATCTTGATCTTGACCTAAGCCTAGCATAGAAAGAAAGATTGATCAACCTTAATGTACTAGATGAGATTAGATTGGTGGCCCTATCCTTGAATGAAGTGTACAAGGCATTCAACAAGAAATGCCATGACCTCAAAATTAGGAAAGTGAAATTTCAACCTGGAGATATGGTCCTCTACTAGAACCCCACGTATGTGCCACACCGAACCAAGTTCCAAACATTGTGGGAAGGGCCTTACATCATTTATGAAATCTTTCATTTTGGGGCCATGTTGATCTACAAACCTGAAAGCCCAAACAAGAACCAATTGGTCAACATGCAAGAAGTTAGACCTTTCCATGAGCCCAAGTAAGCGGGTACAAGAAATGCCTCATTAGATGGACAACCTCACTCAATTTTTCAAATCTCCTCTTTTCAACTCAATCGTGAGGGAGATGGTCATCTATGCTGATGAGACGCGACTTGCACTAGGCCGCGATATCGCATCTTCTCCTGCGATATCGCGTACGTGATATCGCGTCCCGCC
>MNCI01008374.1:48652-65479 GCA_015680685.1 Gnetum montanum | reverse complement strand
AGAGTGAGGTGCATGATGTGTTCCTCTGCTAATGCTACTCCTGGATATGATGGTAAATAACATTAACTAAGCTAAGAGAGAAAGGGTGAGAGAGAATCTAAGCTAGCCTAAGTGCGATGAGTATCCGTTCCTCAATCATCCGTACACATCTTGGACCTCGTGCATGACTACCACTGGGATTACCAAGTGTAGATCCTAGGTACGCTACTAGGTTACCAAGTAGTCACACTTAAATGCTCGTGATCAAGTCATACTCATTCCACGTTTACCAGGAGTTTAGGGTGAGAGATATTAACTAAGAAAGCAGTAAATAACAATTAAATAAATAGATAATTAAACTAAGTGAATGCTATAATGATGACGTAATCTCAATCTTTATTTCCGGTCATGTGTGTGTCCAAGTACGTCACACTCGAATAAAGGATGTTGTACAATTACAATCACCACACTGCAGGCATAAACTAGGGAATAATTCTAACTCTAAGAATGAAAAATTACAAGAGTTTAGGGTAAGGAACTAAGAACTAACTCCTAGAACAAGGAAAGCCACCTCTTATTTATAGAAATTGAGGCAGGCCACAATATCGCGTACGCGATATCGCAGGGCGGACGCGATATCGCGGCTACGATATCGGGGGTCTGATAACTGGGCCTGACAGACCATATCTTGTATCAGGGCTCCGATAACAGGGCTTTGATAACTAGGCCTGACAAACCATGACTCATCAACGATATTTTAGCAAACTAGAAAATGTGATATCTTCAAAATTGAAACTCCAATTCTAATGAACCAAGGATCAAAACCTACATTTTTAAGTTCCAAACAAACTGATAAGGTCAAACTTTAGGTAGGACATCATCCTAAGGTATTTCCTTAACAAAGTTGATTTATACAATATTTAATTATAATTAAAAATGAACTCCAAATCCTAGTTCAGTGACAAAAAGTAATAAGTGATATTGTGAGAGATGTCCTAAGGTGGTGGTTCTCCTGGGCTCACCCCATGGTTCGAGGGCCATGGAACACTTTGAGGCACCCTCGGGTGACTCAAGTGTTAGAAAATGCATCCTGGCTTGGTGGTACCAAGCTAGCAATAGGACATTGATGAGTGGCAAGGTACCCCTACACTCAACCATACGAAACGAGCGTAGCATGCACGATGTAGTCGAACTCCACAGACTAAATGCCTACATGCCCCATGGAACACTTGGGGTTAATCATTCGTTGTCTTCCTAGACTTACTTGTGGTTTTCACGGTGTATGGTTAAGTAAGTCCGAGGTATATGATTTTTATGGTCTTTTATGATTTTCTCATATGCTATTGAGTTGAAGGATTGAGAAACTAACTAACTCTAACTAATGACTAAGTCTAAATTAACTAGCGTCATCATCTGTTCCCACTTACCGTACACACCTTAAACTATGCAACCGCGGCTACCAAACGCTAATTGTTACTGGGATCACCATGTGTAACGCACGTGCTCGAAGTCGTCGTATTGAGGCACTTAACTAGCCTAAACGTAATGAGCATCTATTCCTTGACTAACCGTACACATCCTTAGATGCTTGTAATCAAGTCATACTCATTCTGCATTCTAGAAGTTGAGGGTGAGAGAATCTAATCGCAATGAGCAGCTGATTTCTTGATTAGCCGTACACATCTGTAAATGCTCGTAATCAAGTCATACTCATACCGCACTATTGCAGGGTAATAAATAATAGGTAGGAAATAACATGTAAGAAATAACAAGTAATAAAATCTTATTCCATGCACTACAAGGTTTACCCACAAAGCTCATCTTTATTGCCATACACAACTTGCGTTCAGGTACAATGTTGCTCGAATAAAGATCCGTTCACTTGGGGACTCCTACTGCGGGCACATGGAAAATATTCTATCTTTGGAGTGATTAATCTACCAAAGTTTCCCTACTTCTATCCTAGGATGAGGAATAAGGGAAGTGCTGCCTCTTATTTATAAATTTGGCGGCAGACCACGATATCGTGTACGTGACATCGTAAGGGATGACACGATATCGCGTACGCAATATTGCATGGGATGCGATATGGCGTACACGATATCGCGGCTCATGCGAATTGCATCTCATCATACCCTCATGACTGAATGAAAACCCATCCTCGAGTTCCTTACAATAATATCAGGAAGGTATGGGATTATTGAGGGGAATGGAACTAATGGGATGACATGTGAACGGATCATCATTATAAGACTTGACAAAACTGGTGTTCATGACAACAAGGGTGAACACCTTATTACAATGATATCAGGCCTTAGTTGGTAGCTGAGAAAGAGAGAGAGAAAGAAGTGTTGCTACTGCCAATGCCAAGATTGTGCCTTTGCTATTCATCCATAAGCGCGCCATCGATTTTGCTCCTTGCATAGCTGCTTCAGCGCTGCTCCATTCCAAGTTTTTGCTCCAGATCCAATCCATTGTTTGTATGATCGCCATCTGCACACACAACACAATCTTATATTAGCAAGGGTAAATGAATCATCATGTAATTGATACCTTGCTTTGGTGTAAGTTCATTGGCTAGGTTGTTGTATGGCTGATATGGATTGGGAGATATAGTAATGATGACTATCAAAGGTGTAGGGGTTAGGAAGAAAATCAAAAAATCTAGGGCTAGGAGAAAATCAAAAAAATCGGGCCCCATGCCCCCATGACTAATCACGAACGTCCAGTAGCATTAGAATGGAGAAAGAAAAGGAGTAAGAAAGATAGATAAAAAGGGACAACTGAAAACATCAGTGAAATGGATGTCAAGATGGTAATGAAAAAAATAAAATTAATTGCAAAATGTTAAGGGAAAGAATTTAACTAATGCCCCAAATAGGGATGTCAGTGGGTCCTCCCCAAAGCAGGCTCATGCCTTTAATGCCCTGACAAACCCACATTCAAAGAGTCCATAGGCTCTAGGAATGTCATCTCGAACAAGAGTTAAATTCTTAACCACAAGAATTTACCAAAAAGAAAACAATGCATCAACCAAAATATATACACTAATGATACAACTGGGAATGAGGCGAATAATGGAGAAAAGGATGGAGAGAAGTGGATGGAATGGAATCCCAAGAACAAGGTGGTGTACAACCCCTTGCGTGAGAACCACACCATGAAAAGACTTCTTATTTTTATTGACTCAGCTTTCGATAATTGGGTGGTAACATCGGAACGGTGAGAAAAACTCAAAAAGAAAACATCCAAGCACCCAGGAGAACGACCAACACAAAAGCATCAAGTTCCCTTAGAGTGACACTCATTTCAATCCTTGAGTCCTTCCTTAGTTTGAGAAATACTCAATCACCGATTCATTTAAGTTCTTATTAAGAAGGAGACTGTACATTTCCAAGTCGAGAGAGACCATCGAGTGTTGTGGATGGATGGATGAAGTGAACTCATTGCCTGTCATATCAAAAGAACATACCTTAGTATCAACATTGTGACTTAAAGGTAAAAACCAAACATTAGCAATCAATATGAAAATAGTTCATACCATCATTCTAAACACTTATTGGGTGATAAACTTACAGGGTGGATCACACACACACACACACACAAAATGGAAAAGTATAACGATGTTGTAAAACAAAAACTAGAAAAGTTAACGAAATTTGTAAAACAAAAATGTGTAAGAAAAAAATGTTGTAAAACAAAAATCGAAACAAAACTGAGGGCCCCATATGATTAGCATAGGTGGCCATCTCCCCCATGACTGAGTGGAAAGGGAGAGATCTGAAATAATGAGCACCTGTTTGAATTTCTAGGAAGTGTCCAACTTCTCCCAATTGATGATCTTAGAGTAAGGGATGGAAGTTGATGATGCTCATATTCCAATGTGTCTATGCTTTCGTTGTTGGCATGGCTTGTCTCCTCAGTTCACTCCATGCATATTTGGTTGCTCCTTCGAGTAGCTGTCAAGCACGAGGTGTCTACTATTGGTTGTGTAGTTGCTACATACAGGCATCTTTGTTTCAAAGTTTCAAGGGCACACCTGTTACATGGAGGCATTTCCTCCATGTCATCACCTGATGAATCACTGTATGTGATGCATGGAACTTTCCGCTTCTCGATCTTTCCACAAATGTTTATCTTAGAAATTTCCAAGGAAAGAGCATGGATCCTAAGGCAAGCGTCTACTGTACTAAGCCATGCCCTTCCCATTATAATTGGGAATTCCCCTTCGTTGTTGTTAACTTCAATCACCAGGAAATCAGCTGGGTAAGACCAACCACACATAGTGGTGATGATGTCCTCCACCAATCCCAAGGGAATGGTGATGGACTGGTCAGCCAGCTCTCGTTGAATGTTGCTCTTCTTAAGTTGGGGTAGGTTCCAGGCATGATACATCTCTTGTGAAATTAAGTTAACTTCGGAACCTGAGTCAAGAAGATCCCTATGTGGTTTATTTCCAGCGATTTGTAAATAGATTAAGGGACTCCCAGGGTCAGTTAGTTTCTTGGGAAGGTGGCCTACCTTGATCCAGTCAGTTACGGTATGCATTAACATAACCGTATGCATTAAGCTCTATTGGACTAAAGGGTGCTCCGAAGTATTAGATGGTGGAGGAGTGTACATGGGCTCAACTGCTTGTAGTTGCGAGATTTTGTCTTGGCTTTTGGTTCTGAAGAAAGGTCTTCTCTTTTTACAGTTGTCAGAACTGGTAGCAGGTTGAATATTTACAGCTCTCGCAGCGTGACGTTGCTGTGGTTGAGGAGGAAGTTCCCCTTGAATTGTTGGAGCAAGAGGTGTTATGGGAACTACTACTGGTGGAAGAGTGCAAATGGATTTGGAGGATGGTGTGGGTATGGAGTGTCTCCCGGAAGAGAAGGAGTCCTTCTGAAGTAATCCCGAACTTGGTAGTGATGGTGGGAAGTTGAGTGACTCATAGAGTCACTTGGAGAAATCGACTGCTACACATAATATCCATAAGGGTTAGGTTGCCGGTAAGGGTACTGATGTTTTGATGATGGCATCCCCCATGACTGTGGGTATTGCCACTATTGATGTTGTCCGATGGGTTATGGTGGAGTTCCACTTGGATAATACGTTAGTGGTTGGTGGAACTGCCTTGGGTTACCTTGTGGATAAGGTAACCTTTGGGGTGTTTGCCGTTGGTTGAGTCTTGGATTAAGTGCATACACCCCAGACTCCTGTAGATGTGAGATAATTAGACAACATCCATTAGGATGGTCATATTGACAGATCTCACATCCACCATCATCGTCTGTGTTAGAGTCCATAGCCACATCGGAGTTGGTGATTTTCCCCTTACCCTTGTTATGTGCAGGGCCTAAATCTCTCCACTTTGTCTTACCTTTGTCACTACTTTGTTCTACCTTAGACTCTTCTACAATTTTTAAGACAATTTCAATTTTAGAGTCTAAGAAACTCCATACATCTTCTACCTTAGCCGCTATTTTTGTTGTGAGCTTTTGAAGTAGCAAGGTCTTTTTGTTCACCAACTCTTCGATTGGTGACTCATCCTCTTCATCACAAAATTTCACTCCCTTCTTTTGAAGAGAGGGGTCATGGTTGTATTCTTCCGCACTTTCCCTTTTTCGTAGCTCACCTTCTTCTTTTGCTACTTGTTCCAACAAGTGATGCACTTCATGGGCTCTAAGTTGTGAGAGTCCCCCTTGGGCATAAGTCCCAAGGGTTCTTCTCGTTTCATGCCTTAGCCCATCCAAGATGTGGCGAAGTTGATCCTGCTGAGTGTACCCATGGCCCGGGCAACAATGTAACAATGTGTAGTAGCGGGTCATGGTAGCATCCAAGGGTTCATATGTACCTTGCTTCCAGCCTTGGATTTGCTTATGCAAATTGAACACTCTGGAGTACGTCTGATACTTATTGTTGAACAGTTCTAGCATCGTACTCCACCTCCTGATGGTTTCTGGTTCTAAGGACTGGTACCAGCTCTCTGCTTCCTTGGTGAGTGTTCTTGGGAACAACTTAAGTTTTTGCCACTCATTTTCTATATTCTGCAAGGCATAGGCATTGTGGAATGCCTATAAATGATTTTGCAGATCAACATTGTATCCCCTTTCAAATCATGGAATATTGTTCATGTCTAAGCGCTTGATCCGACTATCTTTTAAATGCCTTGTGGGAATCCTAACTACCTCCATTATGTCAAGCATACTTCGGGTTGCGAGTAGGGGCTCGTCATGATCATCTCTTTCATGACACTTGTGATGTTTGCATTGTTCCCTACTCTCCCTACGTCCTTGCCCTTGTCCTCTCTCTCGACTCTCTCGTCGAGGTTTCTCGTTTTTCTTACTTTTATCCTCTCCATTATGTTCATGATGGCTGTGCCCAGATGTGGAAGAAGAGGGTGTGTGATGTGCAGAAGGGGAAGAAGAAAGGGAATCATCACCATGACGATGTTTCTTGCCTTCTCTTCGGCTGCTACGGCCCCGATCGTGGTGACGATCTAAGTGCCCATCCTTGTCGTTTGTTGTTGTTCCCTCTATGAACAGTTGGTGTTCATGGGCATCAGAACCAGGGATATGTATTGTTGAGCGTAGGTTCTGATACTCTACCTCTTCACTTTAGTTAAGAGGGGGAACATCTCTAGATAGAGAACCAGTTGTAAGTGGTTCACCATCTCTAGTTTTGCTAAGGACGTGCGGGACCTCTTTGCCCTTCAACTGTGTACATTGACTCTCCTACTTTGTGTCCCTCATACATTGTGCTTCTCTGGGATGATAATCCCTCATGTCAAAGTCTTCCACAACATATTTGGTGTATAACTCTGTCATGCCTATCTGTGCCAAAGCACGGAAGAGCATGTTAGACATTGATCAATCTGGAGGTAACACAATGTTACCTTGCAAATCTCTCCAGCGCAACTATTCATCTTGATGGAAGATAAAAGTAAAATTCATAATATACTCATTGGGATGAGTATATGTCACTCTATACTGTTGAGGACTTGGCTGATTTCGGCTATGTGTTTTTGATTGCCGATTGTCTTTTGTATTATCCTTAGGTGATGTGCTCTTGTAAGAAGAAGACATTGTTATTTATTGGTGTGCTAATTACCATTATAAAATTTTTATTTGATTAACCCGAAGGTTCGTTTAGGCTCCCAACGATTTGAGTGATATCCTTTATGTTCTATTCAGCGCACAAACACTTAGTCCTCGACAACAGCGCCAATGATGAGTGGCGAGGTACCCCTACACTCAACCATACGAAACGAGCATAGCAAGTGCGATCTAGTCGAACTCCGCAGACTAAGTTCCTACATGCCCCATGGAATACTTGGGGTTAATCATTCGTTATCTTCCCCGACTTACTTGTGGTTGTCACAGTGTATGGTTAATTAAGTTCGAGGTATATGATTTTTATGGTCTTTTATGTTTTTCTCCTATGCTATTGAGGTGAAGGGTTGAGAAACTAACTAACTCTAACTAATGACTAAGTCTAAATTAACTAGCGTCAGCATCTGTTCCCACTTACCATACACACCCTGAACTATGCAACCGTGGCTACCAAATGCTAATTGTTACTGGGATCACCACGCGTAACGCACGTGCTCTAAGTGGTCATACTGAGGCACTTAACTAGCCTAAACGTAATGAGCATTCATTCCTTGACTAACCGTACACATCCTTAGATGCTCGTAATCAAGTCGTACTCATTCCACATTCTAGGAGTTGAGGGTGAGAGAATCTAATCGCAATGAGCAACCGATTCCTTGATTAGCCGTACACATCCATAAATGCTCATAATCAAGTCGTACTCATGCCTCGCTACTACAGGGTAATAAATAACAGGTAGGAAATAACATGTAAGAAATAACAAGTAATAAAATCCTATTCCATGCACTGCAAGGTTTATCCACAAAGCTCATCTTTATTGCCGTACACAACTTGCGTTCAGGTACAATGTTGCTCGAATAAAGATCTATTCACTTGGGGACTCCTACTACGGGCACATGGAAAATATTCTATCTCTGGAGTGATCAATCTACTAGAGGTTCCCTATTTCTAGCCTAGGATGAGGAATAAGGGGAGTGCCGCCTCTTATTTATAGATTTGCCGACACACCGCAATATCACGTAAGTGACATCGCAGGGGACAACACGATATCGCGAAGGCCGTGATATCGCGTATGCAATATCGCATGCACAATATCGCAACTCATGTGAATCGTGTCTCATCAGACATTCTCCTATTGTAACTCTCTATTAAGTCCTCTTCATTCTACCCTCACCATGGATAACTACATGGCCCTAATTCTACAACAGTCATAGATATGTAGGCAGCCAAGACTAGATAGTTTTGGTGTGATGCCATGCCTCACCTTGTACTAGATCTTGAGTGGTTTAGGGATGAGGCACCATCCCTTGTAGGTGCATCGTTTCCCTTCCCACCAATGTTGTCTACAAGGTTGTTTGTGTGCTTGTTTGCCTGGTCCTTGTTTTGGAGTTGGTTATCCACCTTGAGGTGCATTGCCATATATGTTAAGAAGCTGTGTTTCTACTTACACTCACTCTTGATTTTCTTGCTTGCTTGAGGTGTATTCCCTAGGTCTTCCACCCTAGATCCATTGGATCTTAGTGAATTCCTTGGGGTGCCAAACAACGTCAGGGCAACGCTGTTATAGATGGTATCAGAGTGTTTTTGAAATTGTGTTGTGATATGCATGTGCTCTTTGGTTGTGTTACTCCATTGAGGTTGTTCAATTAATGGTCCCTTCAGATTGATACCTAGGTGATCTAGGATCATATCCTTATGTATTCTTTGAAGAGTTGCCTTATGGCAATGTTTTACGCTCTTTATGAAGGGAAAAATGTTAAATTGTGAGCAACTAATGTATGTTGCTCTCCTTGAGGATGTAAACAATTGCATTGTGGTGATGTCCTCCACTTGTTTACTTATGGTTGAACTAGTTGTGATTGTATGTGATATGTTAGAGAGAAGTTCTATTAGCAACTCAAGAATTTTTTTGCTCAAGGAGCTCTCATCTCTAGTCTCCAGTGATTCATCTAGGATGAATCGGACCGAGTCTCCAGTTCAGTTTCCACCTAGATGACATGTTTCGAGATGGCATTTGTTGAATTGTGTAGGATAGGATATCCTTGCACTCCCACTCACCCTAGATATAGTGAGTATGGGAAAATACAAATTGGGACAAGATGGTTCCTAGGTACCTCAGGATGGAGGGCCTTCGAACATGTGCTTTTGGTGAGCCTTGTTCTTGGTGGATTAAGACTATTGCCAATAGAATTTGTACATTTGTGCTTGCGATTGTATGTTTGTCTATTTGTGTATGTGTATCTTCTTGGTTGCGCTTTCAAATTTTGCATGCATGTTATCTTTGTCGTGTCTATCGTTCGTAACGCAAGGCTTGGTGTTCTACACGGTATGATGACTTATTGTTGGGAACGTTGAGGATGTATTTTGAGGCCATTTGTGCCATCCCAAAGCCAAATGTTTTCTTGTTTGACAACTTCTTATGCATGAGGCATGATTGCCCTTGTTGCTGATCTTTACGAGTTGTGCTCCCTTGTTTGAGCTTGTTGTGTTGCCCTTGGGGTTTGTGGCATCACTCTTTTGATTTGTAACATTTCTTGGTCACTTTGATTTGAAGACTACTGGTGTGGGTCATCCTATTGTGGGTTCTTGTTAAGACTGCACCTCTTTTGATGAGAGTCTTTCTTGTGGATGCATCCTTTGTGATGTTGCTGTGAGAACTGGTTTTATGCAGATCTGTTGTTGGCTAGACCTTGATCTTCCACCTTATTTTTGAGTTGAGATGATGATTCTCTATTGCCCATGCCTCTTATGATTATGTTAAAATTTTGATCTTGGTTGAAACTAGTGTTAGTGGTTGGGAATGATTGTTGCATATGAATCTTGGAATTCTGAGAGTATGCTAGCTCTCTTTAGGTGTGCCTCATGATGAAATTTTTTGTTTGAGTGTATCTAATTGATCCATCAATGTTTTGCATGATTAATCTCTATGCATGTTGCTGAGGTCTTGCTTTTTATGATGTTGCAAGAGTGATATTACTCTATTATATGATCATGATTGATGGTTGTATATGAGGCTAATGTGCTTATCATGTTCCTACTAACTTCCATGTTTTTAAGCTTTTGTCTCAGTGTTTGCAGACAACACAAGTACAAAGATGCAGCCAGTGGCGACCTTAGTTGATTTTGTGAGCACTATGTCTATGGGGAAGATATGTGCTCTTGAGACCTTCATGAACTGATTATTTGGTCTTAGAATCCCAACATTGGGATGCGGATTTATTAGTACCTTAGCTATGATGAATCAGCAGGTACATTATGATTTGTTTTCCTCTCTATGTTGGGTGAGCACTAATAGAGGATAGTGATATGTCCTAGACCCTATAGATATTGGGCTAGCAGATGGAATGAAATGGTATCCTTGGCCATGCTGGATACTGATGTCCCAAGAGTGGCCAATGCATTGAGGTCCCACTTTGGCAAGTGGTGGATACTCAATTGGTGTGTTCCATTATTTCATCATTGCATTCATGTCCCAAATCATTTTTGTTTGATGGTAGTTGTGTTGTGGGTTTAGTGCGATGGTCGATCATGTGCATTTTGAGACAGTGGTGCAGTGTGACAAATGATCATTTATGCTTCATGACAGAGACAGGTTTTTCTCAGAACAACATGGTTCTTTCGTGGTATGCTCCTAGTGGCCTAAATCCTTCAGCCTAGGATGAGCTTGGGTAGTTCATCCTATAGCCTTCTAGGCTTGGGTAGCATTCCCAAATACCATGTATGTTCCCATTAAAATGTATTCCTATCCTTAAGTGTGTGAAATGTATGCATGTGATATTCTCAATTCGATAGTATCTACTCAAAAGTGCTAGATGTATTGCCCTATGTGACTTAGTTGTCTCCTTGTTGTAGGCCTATGCCATACCCTGTGACAAGGTAAAGCTTGATGTATGGTGATTTCCTGGTGTTTGTTTTGAAGCACCTTTGCTATATGTTGTAAACGGCCTTTGTGCCTTGATGTATAATCCTACTAAGAACCTCATGGGAAATTCTTTAGTTGTGATACAGTGTTATAACTAATGAACCAGGGCATGTCCTTGCCCATTGTGCTCTTGAACTAGTGCCATGTGTTCTTGGTGATGTTGACATGCCTGGATGGTGTGTGCTTTGGTGAACGTCCTTGAGACAAGACAAATCTTGGGAACACTTTCTCTTGTGTTCCTAGACTGGCAAAGATCTTGTCCACAAATGATCGATGGTGCTATGTAGTTGGAAATAAAAAAAAAATTGGTTTGATGTGCTTGATCTTGATAATGGGTGGTTCACTGTGGCCATGTGAATTACAATGGCAGACTGAAATTTAAATCAATGTGATGTTGTGATGTTTAGCAATGGATTTGAGTTGATTTCTAGGTATTGACACCTAGACTCCCTCTTCCATGCTAGATGTGATTGTGGAGCAGTTGTGCAAACATTGGGATGGTGATTCATCCTTGAATAAATGATGTTACAGTTACAAAAATTGTGACTTCTCCTGGTGGCCTTTCTTGGTGGGCTTGAATGTGCTTGAAAATCCTTGAGCTTATGCTCTCATGATTGGGGGCTTCTAGTGCTTTGTTGCTAATGGCATGCTCTCATGATCAATTCCTTTTGACTCTTCTAAGGGCTATGATGCACTTTCATGGATTGGGACTTATTGGTGCTTTCATTGAACATGGTGTGATTCCGTGAGTGGGAGCTCATTGTGCCTAACAGGCTATGGTCTTGTGTCGAATCTACCTATGTACTCTATTTTTTATGTACACTGATGTATCACACTATCTCATTGTGATTCCATGAGTGGGAGCTCATTGTGCCTAACAGGCTATGGTGTTGTGTCGAATCTCCCTATGTACTCTATTTTTTATGTACACTGATGTATCACACTATCTCTTCCTAATGTGTTGTCCCATGTCCTTTATGTAATGTTAATTCATGTTGACGTCCTCACCTCCTTGGTGGGACAACAAGGTTGAGCATGATATTACTTGGTGAATATTTAATTCTATGAGGGGTCATTCTCCATTTTGATGGATGCCCTCTTCAGTTCTTGAAATAATAAGGTAGGTGGTATTGAGACGATTGTTTCCTATTTGGGACCTAGAAGCAGTTGATGTTTGGGACTTGTTCTTAGCAGTTGTCCCATGGTTGTGAACTCTTGGGGTTTATTTTCAAAGACAGAATGTTGTTACCTAGGTGAAATTCAGGGAACCTCCTTTGTGAGGCCACGCTATTGATGTTCCTTCTTGTAAGCAAGGCATGATCTTATGTACTCACTCAGCTTTTGGGGGCTTCAAAGGAACTTCCTTGTTGGGGTTCTCTGGGAGACCATCCTTATTATAAACCCTTCGAGGATGAATTATGTAGTGTTTTGAGTTGTAACTGATGTTGGTGAAGCCCATTCCTTGTAAAACTATCTTGAGAACCCAGTCCTCCTATGGGAAAAATGTTGTTGTTGACTTGTATCTATCATTTGGGTTGAATGATAATAGGTAGTGGTGTGGCCTTGTTCACCACAATTAATGTAAATGGGCTTGATTGGTATGTATGAAACAAAAACCCAAATCTCCCAAGATGAAATAGAAATCCCTCTTGATAAAATTTTAAAGGGATGAACTCCTTGGTATCTCGAGTTATTCTCAAGGTGAAATTGAATTTGGGTAAGACTTGTGAACCCATGTCTTCCCTCAGCTAGTAACAGTTCGATGATATGGTTCTGTTGGCTATATTAACTACTTGGACGTGTATTATGGGTAAGGTGTAGCTAGGCTACTATACTTACCTATGGAAGAAACCTTTCAAAGAGGATCCTTCCTTCAAGTGCAAAAATCTAATGAAAGGTGTTGATCATGAGACTGGCAGTCGTTCTTGATATGGTGGGGAAAATCAGATTTTGGAAACCTAGATGTTCCTTGGAGAATTCATGATTTGGTTGCCCTCAGAGGTGACTCTATATTCTTTCCTAAACCTAGTGTTCAGAAAATGGTACTTATCCCATAACTTGAAGTGGGGAGGATAGCTTGTATGTTGCAAGTGCAGTTGGTCCTTCTCCATGAACAAGAAATTATGGTTGCATTCGATGATGTGCTTACAGTTGACATGAGACTTGTGTACAGGGTATTTTCATGGGGTTGGCTACCCAACAGATCCTCCACTTGTTCTAACATTCAAGCAAACATTCTCGATGTTAAACAATTACAAGAGTTGTTGATGATAATTTGGGCTTGTTGTATGATAGCCTCTTGGAGAAGTTTCCAAACATATTTTGGATCTTCTCTCTCATTGTGGCAATGGAATACTGTTGGATGGTGAATTAAGGTATGTGATGCTAGTGTCTACAAACGGCAAGGTCAAGCTCAAAAGATCTAGCCTTGTACCTTGTTTGGAAGCGAGAACATGCTCAACTCCCTTCATACCAGCTTGAACAGACATGATGAAAAAAAATGTGCATGATACAAATATATGTGGAATCAGTGCTTAGATGGTTGCATTGATGAGACCCCATGGGTCTGGATGCAAGTAGCAGAACATGGAGTTCTTGCAAGCATGAGTTGCTTACAAAGACATGGCTCTTTTGGAGCATGTCCTCCCTCTCGGTTTGATGTTCCCAAGTCCCTCACCATGGGTAGTGGCCCTAGTGAGCCCTCAAAATTAATGATTAAAAAAATCGATGGGTGCTGAGATGCCATTCACAAAGGAACTCGAAAATACTTGCAGAAGAGGAGTTGTCTTCTTTCATAGGTATGGGCCTACGCAAGAAGATATGTCTCTAGACCCTAATAAGGGACAGATCTAGGGGATGCCTTAGAGACGTTGGCCCTTTGGGTTGGACTACTCCTGCTTGTTATAGAGTTGGGAAGTCTTTTGGCTTCCTCCAAGTGCCCCTTGCATTTCATGCAAGGGATTTGATGGAAGGACATATCAGGTGTTGGGGTTAGTACCTTCCTTCGAGCCCGGTGTCAGATGATTTGATGGATCCTCAGAGTTGATGGAGTTCCAAACCCATACTTGAAATGTACTCTCGAAGCTATCCTAGGCTCTACTTCAAGGACGTTGCTTCTTTGTGCAGGGGAGGATTGTGAGAGATGTTCCAAGGTGGTGGTTCTCTTGGGCTCTCCCCATGGTTTGGGGACCATGGAACACTTTGAGGCATCCTCGGGTGACTCAAGTGTTAGAAAATCCATCTCGGCTTGGAGGTATCAAGCTAGCAACAGGACACCCTCCTATTGTAACTCACTCTTAAGTCCTCTTCATTCTACCCTCACCGTGGAGAACTACATGGCCCTGATTCTACGATGGTTGTAGATATGTAGGCAACCAAGACTGGATAGTTTTGATACAGTGCCACGCCTCACCTTGTACTAGATCATGAGTGGTCTAGGGATGAGGCACCATCCCTTGTAGGTGCATCATTTCCACTCCCACTGATGTTGTCTACAAGGTTGTTTGTGTGCTTATTTTCCTGGTCCTCATTTTGGAGTTGGTTATCCACCGTGAGGTGCATTGCCATATATGTTAAGAAGCTGTGTTTCTACTTACACTCACTTTTACAAAGTTTCATGTTCATATACATGTAGTCCAATCCCTCCCCCTCCCCCTCCCCTCTCCCCCATTACATAAAAAAGAA
Organism: Gnetum montanum; assembly: GCA_015680685.1. NCBI lineage: Eukaryota > Viridiplantae > Streptophyta > Gnetopsida > Gnetales > Gnetaceae > Gnetum > Gnetum montanum. The sequence continues at coordinate 50,800 of MNCI01008374.1, read as the reverse complement.
AAAATATATTTCCCATAAAAAATAGGCCTATGGAGGTGGGAAGAGTTGGAACTTATAACATATAATTAAATTAGAACCTTATAACTTAGCAGGATTTGGGAAAAATAAATTGGTATTACAAGTAGAAGGAAAGACTTACATTTAGCCAATTACATATTATAATCTTCTTAATTCTTGCAAATTTTTCTATCATAAAGGACATTTGTTTAATGCTTGTCATTTTTTGCTCAAGAAAAAATATTTTGAAGAAAAGAAAAATGTATTTGATGAGACACAATTTGCATGAGCCGCGATATCGCGTCGTCCCCTGCAATGTCGTGTACGCAATATCGCGGTCCACTGCCAAATCTATAAATAAGAGGCGACACTCCCCTTATTCCTCATCCTAGGCTAGAAGTAGGGAAACTCTCGCAGATTGATCACTCCAAAGATAGAATATTTTCCATGTGCCCGCAGTAGGAGTCCCCAAGTGAACAGATCTTTATTTGAGCAACATTGTACTTGAACGCAAGTTGTGTACAGCAATAAAGATGAGCTTTGTGGATAAACCTTGCAGTGCATGGAATAGGATTTTATTATTTGTTATTTCTTACATGTTATTTCCTACCTATTATTTATTACCCTGTAGTAGTGCGGTATGAGTATGACTTGATTACAAGCATTTATAGATGTGTACAGCTAATCAAGGAATTAGCTACTCNGGCAACAAGAACAGTAAGAGCAATCTAAAAATCCCAAAATTACTTGCCAAGGATGATACTATCTAAACCACTAGCTAAGCAATTTAAACAAAACAAAAATTGAAATGCATAACTCACAAGACCATGACAAAGAGGCTGAAATCTTTATTCTAGCAAGCCATCTTCCAAGAAATCTTCTTTACAAATCTTCCAAGTGTGAGACCCCTTGTGTGATGATGTTCTTTTCCCCCCTCCCCTCAAACCTTTTTATAGGGTTCCAAGGTAGGTAGGGAAGTTACATATTTAAAAATATCTCCCCTAACTTTTCTCCCAAGTAACTTGGCCAACCAATTAGGAGATTACTTGGCCAACAAGTTAGGAGGTTACTTGCCCAACAAGTTAGGTAAGTTACAACAATTTTTGGTGGTTTCAACCACCAAAGAGATAAAAATGCTACATCTGACATGTGTCCCATGTAGTTGCCAAGTGTCTTCATGTAGTTGCCAAGTGTCTTCATCTAGTTGACAAGTGTCTTCATGGAGAGAAACAAGTTGCAGTTGACACGTGTCCAATTTAGTTGACAAGTGGCCTTTTTAATGGTTACAAACTTCATGGAAAATTAAAATACAATCACTAAGATATATAGAAATACAAGCTATAGTTGCAACTTATTCCATACACATATATCCTCTTCATTTTGCTTTTTCTTGGCAATATAGGAGGTGGTGGTTGGATGGTATTATAAATTTATGTATCCTAACCCTCAAAAACACATAAACATTTTTCCCATAAGGCCTTTATTTATCGGAGACTTGCATATTTGATTTGTAACCCTTCAATGATGTAGAAACTGCCATCCACCAAGAAGCTAGAGTAGAGCAGAACCATTTTATTTAAATTCAAATCTTGAAACTCCCCTTTTTGCAACGATCCACCTTTAACTTTGTCACGAATCAAAAAGAGGTCTGCAATATTTGTCGTAGAAATTTGCGGTGTTGTTTCCTGCAATTTTAGGGTTCACCTGGCCGTTCGATCTTCACGGCCCGATCTCCCTAGTGGTTCCAACACCAACCGTGGCCGCAGCCGCCGCCGAGAACGTGGTAGAGGACGTTGCTCCCGATCGCTCTCTCTCTCCGCCGCTGGCCGCCAAGTCCCGCTCTCCAACCATGACCGATCTGGCCTCGGAACTGGTTCTCATGTCGATTTTGGGACATTTGCCATTGCTGCTGGCTGCGTGCAAAATTATGCCCGCACACCTACAAACCAGTAACACGCGTTTTCTGGCGCGCAGGGCAACGCGCGCCTGCCTGCGATTGACGACGGCGACGGTGATGGCGGGGGATTTATGTGCTGCGGTGAATGCAAGAGGCCAACATCTTGTAGGGTTTCGATATACCAGGGTTTCTGAAAATTGCAGAAACCTTCAACGTTTTCTAAAATGTTTTGTTTGTTTCTTCTGGGACTTCGC
>MNCI01008374.1:1935-44165 GCA_015680685.1 Gnetum montanum | reverse complement strand
GAACTGAGGAGACAAGCCATGCCAACAACGAAAGCATAGACACATTGGAATATGAGCGTCACCAACTTCCATCCGTTACTCTAAGATCATCAATTGGGAGAAGATGGACACTTTTAAGAAATTCAAACAGGCGCTCATTAGTTCAAATCTCTCCCTTTCCACTCAATCATGGGGGAGATGGCCACCTATGCTAATTATATGGGGCCTTCAGTTCCTTTTACGTTTTTGTTTTACACCTTTTTGTTTTACAAATTTCTTTAACTTTTCTTGTTTTTATTTTACAACATCGTTATACTTTTCCATTTTTTGTGTGTTTGTGTGTGTGTGATCCACCCTGTAAGTTCGTCACCCAATAAGTGTTCGAAACGATGGTATGAACTGTTTTTCATATTGATTGCTAATGTTTGATTTTTACCTTTAAGTCACAATGTTGATACTAAGGTATGTTTCTTTTGATATGACAGGCAATGAGTTCACTTCATCCATCCGTCCATAACACTCTATGGTCTCTCTCGGCTTGGAAATGTACAGTCCCCTTCTAATAAGAACTTAAACAAATCAGTGACCGGGTATTTCTCAAACTAAGGAAGGACTCAAGGATTGAAAAGGGTGTGACTTTAAGGGAACTTGATGCTTTTATGTTGGCCATTCTCTTGGGTGCTTAGATGTTTTCTTTTTTGAGTTTTTCTCTCCGTTCCGATGTTACCCAATTATCGGAAGATGAGTCAATAAAAATAAGAAGTCTTTGCATGATGTGGTTCTCACGCATAAAAACACAAAACACCAAAAAAAACAAAGTGAGAATTCAAAGCACACCCCTTAGACGAAATAAAATTTAGGCTACAAGCACTGGTTATGGAACCACAAGTGTTCCCTCTAACTAAGGCCCTTCTTGCTTCCCATTCCCTCCTTTGTTTCGTCGGAATGGTGATGGCTCTTTGGAGATGCATTCTTGTTCTTCAAGTGGATGGTTTGGCTGAATGCATTAATGCGAAGTCACTAGATGTGGTTGGTTTGAGGCCGGACTTGGAATAGGATTTGCTAAGTCACATTAATCATGAAACACACAAGGGGCTGTACACCACCTTGTTCTTGGGATTCCATTCCATCCACTTCTCTCCATCCTTCTCTCCATTTTTCACCTCATTGCCGATTGTATCATTAGTGTATATATTTTGGTTGATGCATTATTTTCTTTTTGGTAAATTCTTGTGGTTAAGACTTTAACTCTTGTTCGAGATGACATTCCTAGAGCCTACGGACTCTTTGAATGTGGGTTTGTCAGGGCATTAAAGGCATGAGCCTGCTTTGGGGAGGACCCACTGACATTCCTATTTGGGGCATTAATTAAATTCTTTCCCTTAACATTTTACAATTAATTTTATTTTATTCATTACCATCTTGACATCCATTTCACTGATGTTTTCAGTTGTCCCTTTTTATCTATCTTTCTTACTCCTTTTCTTTCTCCATTCTAACACTACCGGAGGTTTGCGATTAGTCATGGGGGCACGGGGCCCGATTTTTTTGATTTTCTCCTAGCCCTAGATTTTTTGATTTTCTTCCTAACCCCTACACCTTCGGTAGTCATCATTACTATATCTCCTGATCCATATCAACCATACCACAACCTAGCCAATGAACTTACACCGAAGCAAGGTATCAATTACATGATGATTCATTTACCCTTGCTAATATAAGATTGTGTTGTGTGTGCAAATGGCGATCATACAAACAACGAATTGGATCTGGAGCAAACACTTCGAATGGAGCAACGCTGAAGCAGCTATGCAAGGAGCAAAATCAATGGCACGCTTATGGATGGATAGCAAAGGTGCAATCTTGGCATTGGTAGCAGCAACACTTCTTTCTCTCTCTCTTTCTCAGCTACAAACTAAGGCCTGATATCATTGTAATAACGTGTTCACCCTTGTTGTCATGAACACCAGTTTTGTCAAGTCTTATAATGATGATCCATTCACATGTCATCCCATTAGTTCCATTCCCCTCAATAATCCCATACCTTCCTAATATTATTGTAAGGAACTTGAGGACAAGTTTTCATTCAATCATGAAGGTATGATGAAATGCGATTCGCATGAGCCGCGATATCGCGTTGTCCCCTGCGATGTCGCGTAAGCGATATCGCGGTCCGCCGCCAAATCTATAAATAAGAGGCAGCACTCCCCTTATTCCTCATCCTAGGCTAGAAGTAGGGAAACTCTTGCAGATTGATCACTCCAGGGATAGAATATTTTCCATGTGCCTATAGTAGGAGTCCCCAAGTGAACGGATCTTTATTCGAGCAACATTGTACCTGAACGCAAGTTGTGTACAACAATAAAAACAAGCTTTGTGGATAAACCTTGCAATGCATGGAATAGGATTTTATTACTTGTTATTTCTTACATGTTATTTCCTACCTGTTATTTATTACCCTGCAGTAGTGCGACATGAGTATGACTTGATTATGAGCATTTACGAATGTGTACGGCTAATCAAGGAATCGGCTGCTCATCGCGATTAGATTCTCTCACCATCAACTCCTAGAATGCAGAATGAGTACGACTTGATTACGAGCATCTAAGGATGTGTACGGTTAGTCAAGGAACGGATGCTCATTATGTTTAGGCTAGTTAAGTGCCTCAATACGACCACTTCGAGTACGTGCGTTACGCGTGGTGATCTCAGTAACGATTAGCGTTTGGTAGCCGCGGTTGCATAGTTCAGGGTGTGTACGGTAAGTGGGAACGGATGCTGACGCTAGTTAATTTAAACTTAGTCATTAGTTAGAGTTAGTTAGTTTCTCAACCCTTCACCTCGATAGCATAGGAGAAAAACATAAAAGAGATAAAAATCATATACCTCGGACTTACTTAACCATACACTGTGACAAACACAAGTAAGTCTGGGAAGACAATGAATGATTAACCCCAAGTGTTCCATGGGGCGTGTAGGCATTTAGTCTGCGGAATTTGACCGGATCGCGCATGCTACGCTTGTTTCGTATGGTTGAGTGTAGGGGTACCTTGCCACTCATCAGTATTAAAGTTAAAGATAAAAAAAATAATATAACGTTGAAGATATGAAAAATCAAACTAATGTCAACAATAAGAATGATTGAATGGCAATAAAGAATTGAGAGAAGATAGATGCTCCTATATATATTTTGCTAATATTAAAAAAAGTATTAAACAACTTAGATAGATAGCTCATAAGGAAAGTTTTTTCTTGTCTAACAAGAATACTATTAACTCAAGGATTAAAACTAACGTCGACAAAAAGGTTATAGTTGATGGTACAGTTCTCAACATAAGATTAATAACAAGCAAAGAGGTAAATATCTTCCACTAGTGGTACTACTTTCTTACTTTGAAACAAATATTGGTATTAAGCCATAGCTCTCTCTATTGAATCCTTTTGCTATTTTAAGTTTAAGCATGGATATTAAAAAGTGTAAATTTTATTAAGGTTGGGACCTTCCTCTCTACTAATTAATTGATTTCACTTATTTTTTCAAAGTTTTAATTTTAAGGTTGTACTCTTGAGCAAACATCCTAAAATTGGAAAGTTTTTTTTTATGATGTATACTTAGTGTCAAGCTTGTGGTGTAGTTTGAATTTTCTTTGCTCATTATTAATAATTTTTTGAGATCCTTGTCCTACCACCACAAGCAACACCTCCCTTCCAACCCACCCTGTCACCCACCCCCAACTCAACAATGTCCACTAGATTTGAACCCATAACTTGGAACTTCCAAATCAAGAGCGTTACCACTAAGCTTTCAGTCCTATGTCTTCTAAGAAACAAGTTTATAGATTAGAGCAAAATGGACCTACTATATTTTTTTGGATTTATATAATTAATTTAGAGTAATAATAAGGTGCTTGTTTCTCATGTTTATGAGGTAGGTTAAGTTTTTGCCCATCCACCAATCCTTCCAAAATCCTACTTAATGGCATGAAAATTCAGCCTATGAGGAGTGACTTTTTTATGGTTAATTTGGTCCACTAACCCTCTCAGAGTCTTTCTCTAGGCAATAACATTTTTCTATGATTAAATTGGGTTGTTGCTATTTGAGGCATTGCTCACTTAGTTAGAGCATGTAGCTTGTAGTTAGCAAGTCATAGGTTCGATTCCAAGAAGTATACTGCGATGTGCTACCTACAGTCATAGAAAAAACTATACCTTCATGAACTATGGCATTAAGTAGACAATCCGCCATGGTATGTGATCATCAAATCCTTCACCTACCTTAATGGTCAACCTATCATAGATAAAATATAAGAGTAAGATGATGACTTCGGGTAGTTGGAATTTAACTATATGTTCACATGACATATAACTAATAGAATAGTAGTTAAAAACTACATTATATCATTAACATAGAAGAAAGAATCTAAAGAAAATTTGTAACACACTTTTTATCCTTACATAGTAGCGTATCAAAATCATATACTCTAACCAAGCAATACCTCAATGATACCATGGCTTTTCAACCTCCACTAACACTTCACTATTTCTAAATACTTGAACACCAAACCCTTTTTTATCTTTTCATCTAGCAAAAAATAGTGACACTAGATCTTTTTTGCATTAAAGATATCGTAAAAAAGAAAAAGCATAAAAAGTAAAAAGAATACAAAACCCTTAGAACTAAGTGGAAAGTGCCAAAAACTCAACTTTAACGCATTTCCCTAAAACATGATGAAACATTTTAATTTAAAAATCCCCTAACTTTGGTAGCCATACATCTTGAACACCAAGATATTTTGTGCCATGTAAGCATAAACCTCGGAAATTGGTAAACTGTAGAGAAATTTTAAATTAGAAAAAAAGAGATGAATTTTGTGTCACCTACCTTAATGGTCAACCTATCATAGGTAAAATATAAGAATAAGATGATGAATTTGAGTTGTTGGAACTTTAACTATATGTTCACATGACATATAACTAATAGAATAGTAGTTAAAAACTACATTATATCATTAACATAGAATCTAAAGAAAAACTGTAACACTTTTTTTATCCTTACATAGTACGGATAGTAGCATGTCAAAATCATATACTCTAACCAAGCAATACCTCAATGATACCATGGCTTTTCAACCTCCACTAACACTTCATTGTTTCTAAATACTTGAACACCAAACCCTCTTTTATCTTACCTCAATGATACCATGGCTTTTCAACCTCCACTAACACTTCATTGTTTCTAAATACTTGAACACCAAACCCTCTTTTATCTTTTCATCCAGCGAACAATAGTGACACTAGATCTTTTTTGCATTAAAGATATCGTATAAAAGAAAAAGCATAAAAAGTAAAAAAAAAAATACAAAACCCTTAGAACTAAGTGGAAAGTGCGGAAAACTCAGCTTTAACGCATTTCCCTAAAACATGACGAAACATTTTAATTTAAAAATCCGACCCAGAGAAATTTTGTGCCATGTAAGCATACACCCCGGAAATCGGTAAACCGACCCAGAGAAATTTTAAATTAGAAAAAAAGGTAGGAATTTTGTGTACCCGTTCTAAACTTTTGACACGGCTGAGAATTGGACCGTTGCAGGAAGCCCAAAACCCGTTCGTAAAAGCAGAAGCGTCTCTCTTCTAAAACCTTCCTCACAGCTCATGCTTGATTCTGCATTTGCGAAATTATTCCTTGGAACACGACTCTCATAAACAGCATCGTTTTTTTGCATTCTAGCAGGCCGAGAAGATCTCTTGCTTTGGCTAGGAAGCTGAATCTGGCAGTCTCAAGATTTCGAAAGCTCAGGCAACGATTCACGAGTCTATAGGGCAAAGCAAGAAGGGAGTAGTGTTCCATTCGCCTGAGCTGTTCTTTAAATTCGCAATTTTATTTTCTGTGTCCACCTCTGTCTTTTTGGGGGATTCGCATTTTTGCGTGTTTCTTTTCCGTTTTTTGTTTTTTTTTTCCCGCTTTTGTTTTCTAGATTCTGTTTAGTAGGGTAGTTCTTATATCTCCGAGACCCATGGATGCATACCGGAGACAAAGATGGACCGTCAACGGGGTTCTATCAAATGCCAAATCTAACTTGGGTTCCAGCAAACCATTTGTAAGAACTTTAACTGTTGCCCTCTTTTCTAATTTCGCTTTGAATTTTTAAAGAATACTGATTGATTTCTAAAGTTTGGGTTCATCTAAGATTTTCTTTGTTTGATATGGAGACAGCATGATAGATTTATTGTACCAATGGATGCTTTGGATGTGGAAGTTGCAAGGCATCTGCTTCATGAAGACAACAAGGAAGACGAATCTCCCACAAAAAAAGCCTATGGAAAGGTTTTAGCTAGCTGCTTATTCAACGATGCTGGAATTTCGACAAGACGGGGAAGAATTATGAATCATCATACCAAACGGAAAGCGCCCCCAAAATTGAAAGATTTAGAGCCTGGTGTCTTATGTGAAGTTGCAGTAGATGCCAAATTGAAGGGTTTTGGAAGAACTAAGCGCTACATTCCTCAGGTTCTTTTTTTTAAAAAAAATTAAAGTTATTTCTGCTTGATTTACAACTCAAGCTACAGAGTTTATTTTATTTAGATGCTGGTTGCTTTGTACTACAGACTGCTGATAGAACATTGGATGCACCAGACATATTGGATGATTATTATTTGAATCTCCTGGATTGGAGTTCAACCAATATTGTATCTATAGCTCTTGGAGACACTGCCTACATGTGGAATGCTACCATGAAGACATCTTATGAACTTTTCAGCGTAGATGAAGATGTTGGTCCTATTACGAGTGTTAATTGGGCACCGAATGGCATACACCTTGCAGCAGGAATGAACAACTCTGTGATACAATTGTGGGATCATGATAAGCAAATCCAGGTTTTTATTTACATTTCTCTTATTTTGAATTTAACACATAAAAAGAAATCTCTACTTTGTGGGCCTGACCTGATCCAGTAATTTTGCATCCTTCCTGCCCTTGCAATTCCTCAAAATAAATAGGAACCTGATTGAAGATCTATTACAAACATTTAAGTTGCTCTAAACTTTTGGAAATTTCTCCAAATAAACCCATCACTAATCTGACAGTAAAGACATTACATCTTTTGGACAAAAAAGGAACAAAGAAAGTATATCTTGATTTTTTTCACTCTTATTCTACATCATTTTAATCTAGGAAAGATGAGAATCACTTTCATAATCTCTTGTTCCCAAGATAATCCGATAACTGAGGAGTTGACCTCTATAGAGATCGAATCCTGCTGGATCAATGTCTAAAAAACAAAAAACAAAAATAAAATAAAAAGAACATAAAACAAATCTGTTGCATATAAGTTTAATGTATTTAGGTGTCCTTCGGTGAAGATCTCTGTCTGATGACTTTTTTTCTGTTATTTTTACAAAAAGTAATCTGTTTCTGAAAAGAAAACGCATCTATTGACAGCTTAGAAATTTGAACGGGCATACCGGCCGTGTTGGTGCACTCTCGTGGAATGGAAACATTGTCACTGCGGGAAGTTTAGATGGAAAAATTCTAAGTCATGATGTTCGTGTAAGGGACTCTATTGTGCAAATGTTCAGAGGCCATAGAGAGGAAGTATGTGGGCTAAAATGGTCGCTGACTGGGAAGTTACTTGCAAGTGGAGGGAATGACAATCTGCTCCATATATGGGAGAAAAGGATGGCATCTAGTAGCAGTACCATTACAACTCCATACCTTCATAGGTTTACAGAGCACCGTGCGGCTGTGAAAGCACAGGCATGGTGTCCTTTTCAAAACCATGTATTAGCATCCGGTGGAGGCAGTGCAGATCGTTGCATTAAGCTATGGAATGTTAATTCTGGGCAATGCCTAAATAGCATAGACACAAATTCTCAAGTCTGTGCCCTGTTATGGAACAAGCACGAGAAGGAGTTATTAAGTTCTCATGGTTATGCAGATAACCAGCTGACTCTCTGGAAATACCCATCCATGACCAAAATAACAGAGCTTTCAGGTCACAGTGCTAGAGTATTGCATATGGCTCAGGTATTTTACTGTGTAATGTTGATAATTGCATACAAGAAATTTCTAAACATGGAGGATCCTTACCTTGATTGTTTTCATGGCATATCAGAGTCCAGATGGGTGTACTGTTGCTTCAGCAGGAGCCGATGAAACATTGCGGTTTTGGCAAATCTTCAGGGATCCAGTTACTGAGAAAAAGAAAAGGACAACAGAGGATCCACCTTTTCGTAAGACTGGCCGTATTTTCCTCCGTTGAATGCACCATATTCACAGGTATGCCCATACTGAAGATCAACTTTTGTTTTGGCTGTCTTCGGGAAAATATCATCGACAAATAATGTGATTAATTGTCTGCTCTTTTCTCATGGACCGTGTTAACTGTCTTTAAGTTTAATGGTTTTGTAAACTCTGAATATTATATCAAAAGATCTTTTCCTAGTGGGTGACTATACAGACACCCGCCAAATATATTGACCCGGTGTTTTTAAACACCACCTATTCAGGAAATTGTTGTCTTTAATTGATATCGCTTGTCTTTTAAAAAAAAATTGTTATTGGTGATGTTAACTTGTTTGTTTTTTTATGGGCACTGTGCTAACAAAAGAGATCTTTTTGATAATGGATATCTATAGTGACACTTTGTGTTGTCCTTCAATGCTCTGAAATTTACATCCTACAATGAAATTTACAAAAAATTTGAAGATAAGTGGCTTTGGCATTAAACAAGTAGCCATGGTATTGGTACTGAATTTCGTGATTTATTTGCTCTTATTGCCCACAAAGAATCAAAGTTTCTAATTTTAAGAAATATAAAGTTGGGGTATGTCTCCGATTTCCATGCCAATTCCAAAAGTTATCAAGTTTTCTATTTTTATGGCTTATGCATTGATCTTGTACTGGTTCTCTATAAATTTTGCTGGTTTGTAAAGCTTGTTCAGATATCAATGTTTTTTTCTTGGTTGAAAAGATTACTAATTGTTTTGGTATAATAAGTATAAGGATTTTATCAAATTAGATTCTGTGCATTTTGATCTTGATTTAGCACCTTTCTTATGCAAATTATATGAATTATTCACAGGATCAGATGATGATTGATGACAGCAAGAGTGCATCACCAATAAGACATGTTGGCATTTCCTGATTGTGGTTGCTGAGTTCTCAGAATTTTATAAAGCTGACATTGTGATTTTTGGTGACAAAAAATGTCAAGATTGAAGGGGAAACAGCGCTTTAAGTTAATGTTTGGTGCGTATATTTCTATTCGTTTACACGATTGTTTCATTTTGTTAGCTTTTAGTTTAATAATAACTAATTATATTTGTCGGATGACAGATCCTAAGCTACAGTGTCAGAGATTGTCGTAAGATATTATGATGGTGCATTACATTTTAGGCCTTTTTCCAGACAACTTTCGGTATACGATGGAGGCAAAGGATGGTTGCATATGATATTAAATTAGGTATGAAATGTAAGAAATTGAGTTGAAACAGTTCAAGGTTTTACTATAGTCAGAATCTTATGAATACTGCTTGGGTCTTGTGTATGATAACAATGTTGCAGAATGAGGTGCTCATGATAAAATACGCAAGATCTTCCTATATTCATGAATTCTGAGTCATTCATATGAACAAATCAGGGTTGAATAATACTGCGCTATTCAGAACTATGTATCTTTTACCAGCTTAGGCAGCCGATAATATTAGTTTTATGTACTTTAAGGCTACAAGAGCTTCTCGAGTATTTGTTGTTTCAAAAGCCGGGAACATCTAGTAAGTTGCAAAAAACTATAACGCTCACAACTCCTCCCCATAAGGTTCGATTCTGTTGCATCCATTCTAACTTATTTCTTTTTCTTTGTAGCTTGGTTTGCAGTGTTTTCTTTAGCTGGTTGAGAATTTTGAAGAAAGAAGTCTCTTAATTTATAAAAGGGGCTTCATACCGATCTTTGCCTGGTATCACGTTATAAAAGGGGCTCCATGTTGCTACTTTGCTGCTATGTTCGGCCACTGAATGTACTATTATACTATACCTTGTCCAGAATATCTGATGAATGGCGGCATCACATGTTTTGAAATATCTTTTAGAAATATCCGAGTATCTTGCCAAAAGCCTATGTGATCAATTTCGTTTGAAATAATCTTTTAAGATGTTTATTAAAACCTACTAAATGTTGGAGTGCAGAATAACTGAGTAATGATGTCACGAGTGTGGGTTTGTTTTAATTTAACCAGAATGGTCTTTTCCCATTATCAGAAGGTGTCAAGTCCCGAACATTCCTAGTGATAATGACAAATATCAAATCCTGCAACCCGGTTACATCATTCTGAATGCATACTTTCTGCTAGCTATTCAAACCCATTAAAGGGCTTCCACAGATGAATGATAATACCTTTAATAACTGTTGGTTGGAAAAAGAAATGGAAATATTCGCATTCAATTTCTATATTCCAGATTCCCATTGAGTAATAATGGTTAAACCATTTCATATTCCACATTTCATAATTCTTGACCATGTTGGATAAAGTCAAATCAAATATCGTCTCTGGAGGGCAGTCTACTACGTATCAAACACGCTCAATTTTATAAGTAGCAGAAAATATCCGAAAGGATTTCTGTATGTCATACAAATTGAAATGCACGAACAGAGTTGTTGGGCCAAATTTTACACAATGCCTATTTTCTTCGCAACATCTATCGCATCAAAGTCTGACTTCAATTTCACGTATGCTTTCTTTGATCCATCAGGCCTATTAAAAATCCATCAAAAATCATGATACGCAAGTGTGTTATGATACAATTTAAGGAAGGCAAAGTTCCTAAATTAAGTTCTGGATTTACCTGATGGAGGTGTTAATTTTTCTTGTTTGAATTCCGTATGTCATCTCCACTGCTTCCTTTATCCTATTTTTGTTGGCCCTTACATCAACAGTAAACACAAGTGTGTTATGAGCTTCAATGAGTTTCATTGCTGCTTCAGTTGTCCGGAGGCTTTTAAGTACTTGATACTGATCAATACCACCACCAAATCTCAAAGGGTTCTGGCCAGTCTTCTTTCTCTTAAGTTTAAGATTTACATGCCTTTTTATTGCCTTGACTGCTGGAGCCAATCCTTCCTGCTTTTCAACAGCAACTGTAATAAAGGAAGGTTTCAAGTTCTATGCTTTTTAATCATAAAGGAACTTTATGGGGGTATCATGAAAATTCCAAATGCTTGTTTATAAAGACAAATTCGAAACCTTATAACAATAGCACCCAGACTATAACACACCTCCATGGGAGGCCGTGAATAGTTCTCAACAAGATTTCATAAACTAACTTGTATTAAAAAACAAGGGTTTGAAAACAATCCATAAATTACAAACAAAGCAGAAAATTGATCGCATTCTGTGAGAAAACAATGATTCCTACATTTTTTTCTATATTCCTTAATTACATCCCTCCAGTGTGGCATGTAGCAACCTAATGTAACAGATTTCACATGTTACCAGATATCTGAGGAACTAAATTTTATAGATATATCATTGTAAAAAACGGATGCAATGTTCCTGGTAACGTCTGCCTGGTACTCTCCACCACTTCACTCCCTACTTTTGATCGTTTAAGTATTATTTGTATTAGGTAATTATACAAGGAAAACACTGAAATCTGTCAAACAATTTTAGACAATGAGGCGTGAGGTTAGCAGGTAGGTTCAAATTAAAATAGGGACTAATTTTACTGAACCCAATGAAAGTTCAATTACATCCGTATATGATCGAAAGATATGGCAAACAAATTTATTGATTCGAAAAACGTCAACAACAATAAAACCCAAGTACAACCGATCCGTTACAGTCTATAGAAAATAATATTTCTAAATTTTTGTACGACATATACTATTTAACAGAATCACAATAGTTGAATTCACTTTGCCATGGCTTTTATCAAGTTCCTCATAAGAATATGGCTTTAACGAGTAAAAACACTTGTTTTTTCCGATGGACCATTTGGAAAAGAGACTGAGAAGTAGCACTTTGGTTAGCTTAGAAATTATGAAGAGTGGGCAAGTCTTCTGAGACAAACTGACAAATAGCAAAATTTGGCTTTCTTAACGTTTGCATTGCTGATTTTGCATTGGGAAAAGTGAACGCAAAAAAATTCTGGTGTGTCATTCAAATTGTATACATGTGCCAGAAAACTGATAAGCGGTTGTTTATAGCGTTCCTGAAACTTAACTACATAAATCCTTAGCATCCACTGAATCGAAAATGAGGAAAAATAAATGAAAACACCAACTTTCAATCAAAATAGCATTCAATAATTCTTGCAAATTTGTATCAATACCCTAAAAGGTGAACGCGTTCTCTTAACCCAAAAAATAAACGAGAAGAAAAAAAAACATGAGAGACGTACTTGTCGGCTGCAAAAACCTAGTGTTTTTAAACTGAATAGATACTGTGCTCTGCCTGTTGATTGGGGCATTGTGAGACGCTAAAGCTGTGAATCTCCCTTGGTTTGTCACGGACACACAACGTATGCCCTGAAACGGCATTGCAGTTCTAACGCACGCCATTACTGATTCACTTGGAAGCCTGGAGCAGCACCACGGGTGAACAAGAACACACGTCGAAGCAGAGACTGAGTGTGCAGATAAACCATGGATAAGGCCTTGCGTTATGCATCGTTTAGGGGGAGCGGGGGTTGTTAAGGTGATGTGCTAGCTGGAGAAGAAAAATTAAATCCAAAACCTTAACAGAGCCCAATGTTGCAAGTTGACCCCAGGTCAACCTACAACAAGACAAAAGCTTATCGCACCCCCCTGGGACGACAGCTGAAGAAGGAGATCAAGACACCTAATTCAAAAAGAATTTAGTTGGAAAAGGTAATATTATTGAGAAAGCCTAGTTCGCGACATTGAAGTTGAACATTTCCAGCAATAGAGCATTTCATACCGTAGTCAAATTCATTGTAGTTTGTGTTTTGATACCAAGCATCTAGACGACATTTCCAAATAAAGAAGATAATCTCAAATAGGAGGATTTTCCAGGCTTTTTGAAGGTGACGCTTAACACAATCATCTTGAAGGATACATTGAGGAAAACTAAGAGAATGATTAGGAAGGAAGACTTGGAGAGATTTACACCATTGCCAAATGTATTGAGAGAATGAGCAATCCCAAAAGACGTGTTGAAAAGAATCATCCGCTTTACAAATGGGGCATTTAGGATGATCAATTCCTAAAAAATGAAGCCTATGTCCGATGGGAAGACCTTGATGAACCAAGGACCAAAACAAGAAACGATGCTTAGGTTGAGCCTTGGAAGTCCAAATCCGACGAAAAATAGTTTTCCACTGGTGATCCTCAAGATGTAAACTCCAACGTCTATTTAGAGTGGAGAATTGAAAAGCTTGCGCATGAAACCAAGATTGGGCTTTAGAGATACGTAAAGAGCAAAGAGGGGAACCGTCAGGCCAAAACCAATCTTCATACCAAGGAATATTATTATGCAACTTATGCACAACAAAGTTAGAAAGAACATGCTCTATGTGTTGGTAAATGATAATATCTTGTCTTTGAAACCCCCATTTAACTTTTGCCTGTGTCCAAGAGAGGGTAGGAGAATCATTTCTAACAGTATATAGTTGGTCAATATGGTGGAGATTGTGGTCAGCAAAACGATTGGCTCTATGAGAGAATTCATCATAGAGACAACCTCCATTCTTTTTGAAAATAGGAGACCACCAGATCGAGTGTGTCGAAAGAGAGTGCAAGCTTATATGGGAAGGTTTCCATTGCAACAAGCCTCTAAGTTGGCTCCAACACCGCCAAATTTGCATCGTTTAAATATTTGAATGCTCGGTCTTCGCTTTGTTTCCGCTTCGTGGACATCTCATTTTTCAATCATGCAAGATTTTGATTCCTTGCAAAGTGATGAGTAAGGCTGCTGAAGGTATAATCTACATAGAGCTCAAGTTGAATATTATCCATTAGTGGTATGTTTTAAGTATGCATATAGTTTAATTTCAATGTTAACAATGAGGTGTTATCCTAGTTGCATGACACTTAGTTTGGAAGCTCCATGTTATGAGGTTTATATAGATAGCACTGAGTTATAAACTTTTATAAATCTTAGGGTATACCTATGTTTCACTTAGTTAGGGTTCCAACACCCCCTAACTTATAAGTAGACCCTAAGACATATAGTCGACATGGGGGTGTTGGAACTTAAAATATATTTTTAATGATATTTACACCTAAGATATATGGTCAAATTAAAACTTTATAACTAACATTGCCCACCAAAATTAAAACTATAATATGGAGTTACCAAATTAAGAATTTTACTATTAGGATAACATCTCATTATTCATAGCCAACATGATACTCTAGAAGAATTATATAGGAACATAAAAATACCTTAACTGTGACTTGAACTAGCAAAGTCTTGTGTAACAAGACAATAAGCTAATACTTGAGCCTTCTCCTAATGGATTATAAGTCTATGTTGCACTATAGGCATTGCTATGTTTTTGTATTACTATGTAAATTATAACAAAACCTTGTGTTAACCATATACATAAGGATAGAGAGGTGATTGTCAAGGTAAGGGTGGAAGTGGGGAAAGTGGATCACATAGGTGGTGATGGATCTATCAAATCAAAAAAATGAATAATATTATTTAAAAAATCCAAAGTACATTAGATCATTGTAGAGAGAGTCTAAAGAAAAAGTCCAACTGTTTTGGAGATACCTTTGTAAGCTTTTATCCTTACAACCAATCTTGAAAAACATCTTCTTTGGGTTAGGAAAAGGATCAAGCTTTGCCTTTATTTAAAAGCACTCTCACATGTTTTCACTTCTTACTAAAGGATTTCTTATAAAGAGAAGGAGAAAACTCTTTCTAAAGATAAAAGAATACATCAATTAGAAATAATGAACAAATAGTAACAAAAGCTAAAATTTTTTCAACTCAAAGTCTCCAAAACAAAACAAAACTAATATTTAAGAAAACAAATTAATTGTTCAACTTTCACTAGAAGCTTTCCTATTTGAAGCTGTAACTAAAAAATGACATCTTTGAGAATATAGTATTTAACTCCTGAAGAGAGGTCATAGTTATGCTCTTGTTGCTAGAAAAAAACTACACACCAAAGCTTCCAAATAGAGTAGAGAACAAGTAGTCCAAGACATTTCCAAATGCAAAGAAATGAAGTAAACAAAGAAAGTTGATCACCAAGAATGACTTCATTGATACTTTGTTGAAAGTTGTTGCAAATTCTAGATGTCTATTTCTGAGCATATTAAGCAATAAGACATTAAAAGAAACATGAGAAAATGAGCCTTCACTTTTATAAAGAGAACATTAAGAAGAAACATTTCTCATATGTTTAAGATAAGTGCCAATAGGAAGACTGATGAGTAGTAAGGTACCCCTATGCCCAACCATACAAATACGAGTGTTTACGTGTGATCCAGTCAAACTCCAAGGATTAACTGCTTATGCACCTATGTAGAACAACGATGAGTTATACAGTCGTTGTCTTCCCAAGCTTACTTGTAAGGCACAATTGTATGGTTAAGTAAACTTGAGGTATATGATTTTTTATGTTTTTTATATTTTCTATCTTAATCTCCTAAGTGTTTGAAATAAAAAGATTGAATTAACTAATGGGTTTTTGTAACTCTAATGTGAATTAAATCCTAACACCGACATCTGTTCCTACTCTCCAGACACATCCTGAACCAATGTAACACTACTGGGATTACCAAATGCTAGTCGTTACTAGGTTACTAAGTGTTCCATGTATGTTTGAAGTGGTTGTGCTGAGTGTGCTAATTCATTGATAATTGATAATTAATAATTCTATAAAAATAACATTAATTAACTACTGAAAGCATCAAATAATAGTAAATAACATTAAATGCAATAATTAAGCTATTCTAAATGTTGCAAGGTTTAGGACAAAGTTCATCTTTATTTCCAGACACAAGGTGTGCTTAGGTACACAATGCTCAAATAAAGATCCGTTCACTCTATGACTTCTACTGCAAGCATTCAGAAATAATTCTAACTCTGAAAGGGAAAAACTACAAGAGTTCAACTAAAGGACTAAAAAATTACCCCTCAAGACCAAGCCCCCTTGTCTCTTACTTATAGCCAACAAGACAAGCTCCGACATCACGTGTTCAATGTCGCTTGGTCCATCCGATATCATGTATCCGATATCGAGGGTCCAATATCATGGGTCTAATATCGGGTCGCTTATTTGCTAACTCATCATACCCCCATGACTGAATGAAAACTCGTCCTCGAGTTCCTTACAAAATATTGGAAAGGTATGGGATTATTAACTAAATGACAACTGACGATGACATGGAATGATAGACTCAAAGTGCCTGGTGAACGGATTGAAAAACATATTACAGCCTTGGTGTTCATAACCTTTATGGTGAATACTATACATAGATGACATCCAGTCCCTCATTTGATAACTTGAAGAGAGAGAGAAAAAAGAAAATGAAGTGCATTGCTGCTGATGTCAAAAAGGTGCACACTGTTGTTCATCCATGACCGCATGACTAAGTGTGTTCCTTGCATCAATGCTCTAGCTCCAGTCCATCCTGAGTGCTCCCTCCTATCCCAGTCCATTGTTCATGTGATCGCCATCTGCACACACAACACAATCACGAATTAGCAAGGATAGATAAGATATAATGCAGTTGATACCTTGCCTTGATATGAAACTCATTGGCTAGGTTGTGGGCATGGCAAACACTAGGTTAGAGGTTTGTAAGTGATAACTACCCAAGGTGTAGGGGTGAGATAAGCAATGGAATGGAAAAATTTATGAGAAGCCCCCATGACTAAGAGCAAACCTTCGGTAGCAATAGGATGGAAAATAAAAGAAAAAAGGAAGATAAGAGGAATAACAATGGTGAAGCCAATAAAAATGCATAGAAGGAAAGAGAAAAAAAAGCGGATGTCATGGATGGGGTGAAATGAGAAATAGTTGATTGCAAGATATGTTTAAGGGAAAGAACTTAACAATTGCACCAAAAAGGAATGCTAGTGGATCCTCCCCAAAGCAAGCTTATGCCCTTTATGCCCTAACAAACCCACAAATCAAAGATTTTGTAGGCTCTAGGAATGACATATGGATACAATAGTTAAGAATTCACCACAAGAATTTACCAAAGAATAACAATGCATTGACCAAGATATAGACTAATCATAAAATTGGTAATGAGGTAGAATACAGGAAGCAAGATGGAAAGAGAAGAGAGAATGGAATGGAATCCTGAGATCAAGGTTGTGTAAAGTCCCTTGTGTATTATGTGGTTAAGGTGACTTAATAAAATTTAGTCCAAATCCAGATTAAAACTAACCACATTCAGTGACCTTACATCAGCACACTTGTCCAACCCATCCTCCTGAAGCAACAAAAATGCTTTCATAGAGCAACCACCATTCCAAAAAGAGAAAAATAGAGAAGTAGGAAGTGAGAAAGGGCCCTAGTTAGAGGGAACCTTCGGGCATGGGTAACATGTCTTTCTAGTGCCATAACCAATGCTTGTAGTTCATGTTCCTTTATTATGTCTAAGGGGTGTGCTTTGAATTCCCACCAGTTGTTTTTTATTTTTTATTTTTTTGAGTGGGAACCATACCATGCAAAGATTTATTCGATGCATTCAACTTTTTGATATTAGTTGATAGAAAAATGGCAGAAAATCTATGAAAAATAGCCAAGTACCCAAGTGCAAAAATGCGTCTAATCCCCTTGAAGTCACATCCTTTTCAATCCATTTGAATCTTTCCTTGGTTTGAAGAATACCAAGCCACAAATTCATTAATAGATTTGAGTAGAAAAAGGAACAGTACATTTCCAAAATAAAGGGAGACCATAGAGTTGAATGGATGAATGGATGATATAGAGTCATTACTTGTTTTATCAAAAGAAACCATATCTTAGCATCAACGTTAAAAGTCAAATGTAAAAACCAAACATTAGCAATCAACACCATTATAGTACAACCCACCATCATGATCACTTATTATGTAACAAGTGAGAATAAGTCAAACAAAATGTAACAGAGAAAGAGATAGTAAAAGTGTTAATGATGGTGTAAAACAAAAACAAGTAAATATGAAAAATGTGTAAAACAAAAAAGATAAAAGAAACTAAGGGCTTAGAATAATTAGCATTGGTGGTCATCTCCCCCACAACTAAGTTGGGAGGAGATCCAAAATAATGAGCAGGGCTATCCATCAATAGAGGTAGTGTTAGTACTAGCTGTTTTGAGCTCATGGAAAGGTTTGGTTTGCTGGATGTTGACCAATAATTTCTTATCTAGACTTCTAGGTTTATAGATCATCATGTACCCTGAAGGAAAAGTTTCATGAATGATATAAGGTCCTTCCCACAACATTTGAAATTTAGTTTGTTGTGGCACATGTGCGAGATTCTAATAAAGAACCCTATCTCCTGGTTGGTATTTGAATTTTCTAATTCTTAGGTCATGACATTGTTTGTTGAAGGCCTTGTGTAGTTCGTTGGATGACAGGGTGGCTAATCAATTTTCATCTAGCAAGTTAAGATCCATTAACCATTCTTTCTATGCTAGACTGAGGTCAAGGTTAAGGTCACATGCTGTAGATAGTGTACGAAGCTCAAATTGGATAGAAAGTGTTGGAAGTTTTCCATATACTAACTCATAAGGAGAGTAGCCTATAGGGAGTTTCCATGTGGAGCGGTAGGCCCAAAGAGCATCGTTTAGTTTGGTACTCTAGTCTCGCCTATATTTGCTAATGGTTCATGTCAAAATTTTTGTGATTTCCCTATTGGTGACTTCGGCTTGATGATTCACTTGAGGATGATATGGTGTAGTCAATTTATGCTCAACTCCTAAGCATTGCATCAACTTCCAAAAATTTGCACTTGTAAAATGTGTACCATTATCGGAAATAAGTGCACAAGGCATGTCAAACCTATTCATGATTTGTTGTTGAACGAATGATGCAGCAGTAGATGATGTACAGTCGGTAACTGTGGCTACTTCTACCAATTTTATAAAATATTTAACAGCAATAATAATGTATGCTTTTCCATTGGACATTAGTGTAATAGGCCCCATAAAATCAATACCCCATATTTCGAAGGGTTCTAAGGGCAAAATCCATTGTTGTGGACCCTCCATTCTAGTAGTCATTCCCACATCACGTTGGTAGTGCTCACAAGATTGGATAAAATGATGGGTGTCTTGAAATAATGTAGGCCAATAATATCTTGCAAGCAAGACTTTAATGGTTGTTCATCTCCCAACGTAATGACCCCCACAAGGGCCCTCATGAGCATCTTGGAGAACAGGAAATTGCTCTGCGTCGGGGACACACCATCGAACCAAACCATTGGAACATACCTTGTAAAGGTGTCCGTTGATTTCCATGAAATGTTTGACTCGATGGAGAAACTATTGTTTCTTTTGAATGTCTAGCCCTTGTGGTGTTTCTTGTGTAAGAAGATAAGTAAGAATGCTATTATACTAATTTATATCTATCGGTGATTGATTATTTATTACACCTATAAAGAGAAGTTCATTAGGGAAGAAATCAAAAATTGGGTATTTGGCCTCTTTGTTGTCCCATCACAACTGAGATAAATGATTGAAAATAACATTCTTGGTGCCTCTACGATCTACTATTGTGAGATCGAACTCTTGCAAGATCACAAGCCATTGTATGATGCAAGGGCTCACCGTTGGTTTATTCATAAGGAATTGAGTTGCACTATGATTTTTGTGTACAAATACCTTATAGCCTAATACATAGTGCCTAAATTTCTCTAGTGCAAACACCACGACCATTAACTCTTTTTCTGTTGTGGTATAGTTGAGTTGTGCACCAGCAATACTTTGACTTGCAGAGTGAATGTAATAGGGAAATTTGTGCTCATCCAACTATGTAAGTACGGCTCCTAAAGCAAAATTGAACACATCAGTCATTATATGGAATGGTCTAGACTAGTTAGGAGCTTGTAGAATGGGTGTTTCTACGAGCTTCTGCTTCAAGGGTTGGAAGACTAGCTCACATTCCTTTGTCCATTCAAAGGATACATCCTTTTTTGTTAATTCTACCAATGGTTTTACAATCTTCAAAAAGTTCTCGATGAAGCATCTATAATATCTAGTATGTCCAAGGAATGATCAAACATCTTTTATAGTTTTAGGTTGATGAGTAATTCCTTGGATGACCTCAATTTTTTTAGGATCTACCTCTATCCCTATTTGTGAAATTTTATGCCCTAATATAATGCCCTCTTGGACAATTAAGTGGCTTTTCTACCAATTGAGCCTTAGGTTGGTTTCAACACATCATTTCAGCACTTGCTCTAATAAGTCTAATTCTTATTCAAAGTTCACTCCATAGGTGGAGAAGTTATCTATAAAAGCCTCCACACCATTCCCTATTTGCTGCTAAAATATACTGAGAACCAAATGTTGAAATGTTGCTAGAGCATTGCACAAGCTAAACGACATTTTCCTGTATGCAAATGTTCCCCAAGGACTCATGAATGTAGTTTTGGCTTGGTATTTTGGTGCTATTTGGATTTGATTGTACCCACTATAACCATTCAGAAAACTATAATAACAATGCCCTGTAATCGTATCTAATACTTGATCAATGAATGACAATGGGAAATTATCTTTAAATGTTGCCATGTTTAATAACCTAAAGTCTATACACACCCTCCATTTACCACCCTTTTTAGGCACAATAACTAATGGACTAACCCATTCATTGTCAAACAATGGGGTAGATGAACCAAACCTTTAGAAGTTCAATTTCTTCCTTAACTACTTGCTTAAGGCATTTGGGTTCAGTCATCTTTGCGATTGTCGTCGAGGCTTCATAGAGGGGTTAGTATAAATTCCATATTGGCATATCCTAGGATCTATTTCGGTTAATTTGGGATATGACCAAGCAAAGGATTTTGACCATTTTCTTACCATCCTTAGCACTCTTTCTTTTTGTTGAGGAGTGAGCTTAGCATTAATGATTACCGATTTTCCATTCTTGAGTAATGCATACTCCATACTGGTGGGCAATGGTTTTAATTCAGTGGGCTCTTGCTTAAACTCGTCAGGGATTTCCAACTTCCCCCAGTTGATATCTTCGATGTCAGTACTTGGAAGCAATGGACTTATTTTAATGCATCTATGCTATCAATGTAGGCACAAGTCAAGCTCTTAGTTGGTTCTATGCATAAAGTTGAATTGTGCTCTGGCTCAGTTATCAGCCATTGAGTGTCTTCCTATCTTGTGGTTACTGCATACAGGCATCTTTGTATGTCAGATACTTGTGCACACTGGTTGCATGCAAGCAATGTTGAGCGTTGTACAAACCAAGACTTTTGCACACAGTTGCACCCTGTGTTACTGTATGCAATGCATGGAACTTTCTTCTTCTCAATCTTTTCGAATGAATTTTCTTTTGATATTTCTAGGGAAAGATCATGTATTCCTAGGTATGCATCAATCGTACTTAGCCATGCTCTTCCCATTATGATTGGGAAGTCCCCCTTGCAATTGTTGGCTTGGATTACTAAGAAATCAGCTAGATACGACCACCCACAAATAGTGGTGACAATGTCCTCCACTAATCCCAATGGAACCATGATGGACTGGTCAACCAACTCTAAATGAATGTTACTCTTCTTCAGTGGAGGTAGGTTCCAAGCTTTATACATTTATTGGGAGATCAAATTAACACCAAAACTTGAATCCAAAAGACCTTTACAAGACTTATTTCTAGTGATCTACAAATAAATAAGAGGACTTCCAGGATCATAGAATTTCTTAAGAAGATGGCTAGCTTTAATGCAATTAGTAATGACATGAGTTAACATGACAATGTGCGTTGAGTACAGTTTTTGGTTCAAAGGAAGTTCCGAAGATTCAAACGATGATGAGGCATTTAGATATTTAGCCACTTGTGGTTGTAAGGACTTGGTTGGACTGTTGGTTCTAAAGAAATATCTCTTCTTTGATTGGTTGTTTAAACCAATAGTAGGTTGAAGATTGATAGCCCTTGTAGTGTTACGTTGCTGTGGCTGGGCAAGAAGCTCAACCTGCATAGTTGGAGTAGGTGGTAATGGAGCTAAGAGTGGAAGAGATGTAGAAAAATGAGAAGGGTAGTGTGTATGTGGAGCATCACCCCTAGAAGAAGAAGTTCTATAGTACTCAGGGGTCTAGTAGTGAGGTTGGAGAGCATTGTGACTAGTAGAGTCACGTGGAGAGATTGGTTGCTGAGCGTGATACGCGTATGGGTCAGGTTGATGGTAAGGGTACTGTGGACATGGTAGTGGCATTCCCCATAACTATGGGTGTTGCCATTGTTGATATTATTCATTCAGTTTTGATGGAGCTCCACTTGGATAATATGTTAAGGGTTGGTGGAACTGCCTTGGGTTACTTTGAGGATAAGGTAACCTTCTGGGTGTTTGTCATTTGTTTAATCGTGGGTTTAGTGCATACACCCTAGACTCTTGTAGATGTGACACTACTGGGCAACATCCTTTAGGATGGTCATATTGGCATATCTCACATCCACCATCATTGTCTGTGTCCAAATCCACAACCTCTTCAATGACGACAACTTTGCCCTTACCCTTGTTACATGCATACTCAGCTTCTTCTTTTTTCCTTCTCTCTCAATCACTACTTTTTTCTTTAGACTCTACTATTTTTAGGATAATTTGAAATTTTTTGTCTAGGAAGTTTCACATTTGATCCACCTTTGCCGATACTTCTGATGAAAATTTTTGAATGGGAAAAGTCTTTCTATTTACCATCTCTTTAAGTGATGACTCTTCTTCATCTTCGCAAAATCTAATTTCCTTATTTTGGAGGGAAGGATCTCTATTGTACTCCTCTACACTTTCTCTTTTCCTCAACTCACCTTCCTCCTTGGCAACTTGCTTCAACAATCTTTGTATTTGATGGGCTCTAAGCTTAGATAGCCTTCCTTAGGCATAAGTCCCAAGGGTTCTTCGTGTTTTGTACCTAAGCCCATCTACAAGGTGGTGTAGTTGTTCCTTTTGTGAGTAACCATGGCTAGGGCAATGATGTAATAATGAATAATATCAGCCCATGGTAGCATCCAAGGGTTCGTGTCCTCCTTATTTTCATCCTTGGATTTGTTTATGCAGGTTGGACACTCGGGAGTATGTTTGATACTTATCATTGAGTAGCTCTAACATGGTACTCCATCAATGAATGGATTCCAGTTCTAAGGACCGGTACCAACTTTTTTCTTCCTTGATTAATGTCCGTGAAAATAACTTTAGCTTTTTCCATTCATTTTCTATATTCTACAAGGCACATGCATCATGGAATGCTTGTAAACAGTTTTGAGGATCAGCATTGTATCCCCCTTCAAATCGTGGGATGTTATTCATGTCTAGTCTTTTGATCCTACTATCTTTCTGGTGCCTTGTTGGGATCCTAATAGCCTTTGTTATATTTAACATACTTTGGGTGGCAAGTAGGGGTTCATCATGATCATGTTGCTTATGGCATCTATGATGCTTATGCTGTTCCCTACTCTCACTTCTTTCGTGATGTGTCTCTGTGGAATGCCCTTGCTCCCTCTCTCTATTGTTTTATCAATGATTTCTATTTCACCTACCATTGTCCTCATGGTCTCACCCTTTGTGACTATGTTCAGATCTCCAAGGAGAGGAGAAAGAAGAAGATGAAGGTGAAGATGAAGAAGGACTAGCATCATGTCGACGCTTGCCACCCTCTCTTCGGTGGTCTTGGCCTCAGTTGTGGTTATGATCATGATATTCATCATTATCATGCATTCTTGTTCCTTTTCTGGACCCTTTGTGTTCATTGGTACTAGAACTTGGGTTATGAATAGTTGAGTGAAGATTCTGATACCCATCGCCTTGATCAAAGT
The DNA here is from genome assembly GCA_015680685.1 of Gnetum montanum. Taxonomy (NCBI): domain Eukaryota; kingdom Viridiplantae; phylum Streptophyta; class Gnetopsida; order Gnetales; family Gnetaceae; genus Gnetum; species Gnetum montanum. Next base: position 20,237 of record MNCI01008374.1, on the reverse strand, counting down.
TAAATAAAGGAACATCGTTCTGTGGAAAACCTCCCAAGATAGGTTCACCACTGTCATTTTCACTTAGAACATACAAGACATCCTGAGACCACTTCCCCTTCACTGGTTCATAATGTCTCTCCTGTTGTAGATCCCTCTGGCATTGTACCTCCATGGGTCAATACTCTCTCAAGTCTTATTTATGCACAACGTACTCTAACTGTAAGTGCTACATACCAATTCATGTGAGAGCATGAAGAAGCATGCTCGAGATTGAGCAATCAGGAGGTAGCACTATGTTACCTTCTAAATCACAGCATCGCAGCTATTCATCCTAGTGGAGGATAAAGGTAAATTCTGGTACATACTCATCAGCATGAGCGTATACCATGCAAAACTATTGAGGCATTGGTAGATCATCATGTACACCCTGCCTCTGATTGTTCATTGTATTGGACCTAGTCGGTGAAGCACTCTCATAAGAAGAAGGAGACATCATTGATTACTTAGTGTGCAGTACTCTTTTTTGGTGATTGTAGGATAGTTAACTCTAAGGGTTCGTTCTAATGATGGAAGGATTTCCTAAGTCCTAATCAGCGCATAAACAACAAAATCCCCGACAATGACGCTAATGATGAGTGGTAAGGTACCCCTATGCCCAACCATATGAATACAAGCATTCACACATGATTTGATCGAACTCCAAGAATTAATTGCTTATGCACCTACATAGAACAAGGATGAGTTATATAGTCATTGTCTTCCCAAGCTTAGTTGTAAGGCACAATTGTATGGTTAAGTAAACTCGACGTATATGATTTTTTATGTTTTTTATATTTTCTATCTTAGTTTCCTAAGTGTGTGAAATGAAAAGATTGAATTAACTAATGGGTTTTTGTAACTCTAACATGAATCAAATCCTAACACCAGTATCCGTTCCCACTCTCTGAACACATCTTGAACCAGTGTAACACTATTGGGATTACCAAACACTAGTTGTTATTGGGTTACCAAGTGTTCCACATATGCTCAAAGTGGTCATGCTAAGTGTGCTAATTCATAATTAATAATTCTATGGAAATAACATTAACTAACTACTGAAAGCATCAAATAATAGTAAATAACATTAAGTGCAATAATTAAGATATTTTGAATGTTGCAAGGTTTATCACAAAGTTTGTCTTTATTCCCAAACACAAGGTGTGCTCATGTACACAATGCTCAAATAAAGATCTGTTCACTCTATGACTTCTACTACGGACACTCAGGAATAATTCTAACTTTAGAAGGGAAAAACTACAAGAGTTTGGCTAAAGGACTGAAAAATTACCCCCCAAGACCAAGTGCCCCTATCTCTTATTTATAGCCAATGGATAGGCTTCGACATCACGTGTCTAATATTTCTTGGTCCATCCGATATCACGTATCTAATATCGAGGGTCCGATATCAGGTCGCTTTTTTGGTGACTCATCAAAGACCTTGATGAATAGGACACCATAAAAAGATACATATTTTAGGAAATGTAGGAGCTCTTCAAATATATTTTATCTTCTTGATTTAAGATTGTGATGATAATTGCATTTTCCAAGCCTTATTGAATTTGTTATGAATAAAATAATTCTTTGTAATAATCTCATAAGCAACTTTTGAGTCAAAAGGAAAAGCACATCTACCATCATTCCAAAAAATATCTAGAAAATCCTGATGAAAACCTTTATTAACTTTAGATAAATTCTCAAGATTAGAAATTAATTTTTAAATTTTTTTCCTCTTTCTATTCAAACCATATAGGCTAGAAGCTTTATTCCATGTAATCCATCAATCATGCATACATAGATAAAAAACTACAATGATATCAAATTTGCTCTAAGTTGTACACAATCTAGATGAACTAGTAGTCTAAGTTCTTTCATTAAAAGGAAGCCATCATGGGCTAATTCGCTTAAGCATATCTTTTGAAGTTGCAATATAATTGTAATTCTAGTATTTAGTAACCTTGCACCATATCTTCTAAATTTGTTTAAGAATTATAGAACTTGGAATAGAAATGGATGAAGGAAGAAGAAGGTAGTAAAGAAATTTATTTGAAGACCACCTGTTATCATTCTTAGGTTTTTATTTTACATAAATTTTTTCTTAAAAGGTGCATCCAAACATCATCTCCATTAATGTAGTTTGCAATCCATTCTCTATCCTTAGGAAGAAGACGAATCATACCTTTAATATTTTTACTAAGAGAAACTTTTTTAATGGCTTCTTAAAAACATAAAAGAGATAATATCCAATGATGTCCTAATGCCTTTTAAAAAATTCAATTGGAAAACTATCAAAACCTAGAAATTTTCCATCTACTAAACTAAAGGTTTTTACTTTTATTTCTTCCACTATAAGTCTACTTCAAGAATACTTCGATGTGCATGCATACTAGAGACTTGGAAGGATTCCTTTCTAAATCCTTCAAAATAAAAATTAGAATAAAAATTATTTGCTTAAATATTATTAATAGCCTAAGGATCTTTAATAATGGAATCATTTATATAAAGTATTTCCAATTTATGTATGTGACCCTTTCTAGTTGGCAACATGAAGTTTTTATTCAACTTCCCTTATATCCTTAAACTTCTTATTGTATAATAGATACATTGTTATCAATTACTACTGATGAGTGTCTCTTTTGGCTACGTTGACCCGAACTCATCAATGCATGCCCATTGACGTGATCTTGTCGATGTATAGTCTGACACGTTAACACATATGCATCAATGCAGTGTTTGTTGTTGCCTATATAAATGCGTGAACCAGCTACATTTATGGCATTTATAAGTTAGATTGTAGCAAAGCTATTGTAGTTTTTCTTTCCAAAAATTAGAATATTTTTCCAAGTGCCTACAATAGGAGTGAGAAGTGTATAGATATTTGTTCAAACATTGATGTACTTGACCACTTCAATGTAATTGACAATAAAGACAAGCTTTCTTCATAAACCTTGTAGCACTTGGAATATCTTAATATTTTTCTTAAGCATTTAATATTCAAGAAATTTTATTTAATGTTTTTAAGTAATTAAGAAATTAAGCAATTAATTAAGATAGATTAAATAGTGATTAATTAATCACATAAGTATGACCACCTCGAGCATACCCTTAGCACTTGGTAATCCCAATAATGCTTAACATTTGGTAACCCAATAGTGTTAAACGTGTTCAAGATGTATATAGCAAGTGGAAATTGATGCTTATGTTAGGATTAGATAAGTGTTAGCTAGTTGTTAGATTAGTTTAGCATTAAAATACTTTAATTCTTATTCTTTATTCTTAGGCAACTTAGAACATAAAACATAAAAATGATAAAAATCACATACCTCAGTTACACTCAATCATATCTTTGAACTTCAAAAGTGAAATTAGGAAGACAATAATTGCAATGGTTAGTTTCACCTCTTATAATTAGTGTACAAAGAAACCTAAAGTCTTTGGAATGCGATCGAATTGCTGAGTGAATGCTAGTGATTTGTATGGTTGGGCGTAGGGTATACTCGTTGCTCATCATTGGTGTCATTGCCGAGGACTTTAGTTAGTTTCATGCATTATCTAGGACTTAGTGAAAAATCATTCAACATCGTTGAATCAAACCTTAAAGTCATAATCATTTTAACACTAACAACAATTCTAAAAAGCACACCATTAGTTTTCTTCTAATTCAAAATGTTTTTTTCTCACAAGGATGATTCTTCACTAAAATTTGAGCACACATACAATCTAAGGAATGAATGGTCAAACTATCCAGTGCCCCAATTATGTTGAGTGGTATGTACTCATCCTGATGAGTATGTGCTAGATTTCACCTTCGTTCTACATCAAGATGATCAAATGCAATGAAGAGACATGGAGGATAACATTGTGTTGCCACTTGATTGATTAGTTCTTGCAATGCTCCAACAAAATCTTATGAGGTTGGACATCCAAGGACTTCATGTTGAATATGTTGTGCAAGATCACAACTCCATGGATTAACATTGCATTAAAGTATAATGTAAAATCGATCGGCAACAAGAGAAGCACCATGAAGCTACAAAGGGAAAATGGTTCAATAACCCCTTATTTTTGTTGGGCCAAAGAAACAATGAGGATCCCCTCTCTAGGGGTTTTCATCTCATTGATTCTTCTTCCCTTGGTTTCGAAAAAGGGGCCTTGAACCAAAATTTACAATCCACTATAAAAAATCTTGGTTTAGGTAAGAATGAATCACATGATCATGGGGGATCCAAAGATATGAGTCATGGCAAGGACAAGGATAGGCATCACAATGATGATCATTGCTATTACCACCAAAGAGAAGGTGGAAGGCACCATGATGTTAGTCCTCCTTCCTCTTCATCTTCATCATTCTCTTCCTCCTCCTTTAGGTTTAACTGAAGCTATAGAGGACATGACCATGATGGAGGTGATCAACAGAAGAAAGATGATCATAGGTTCTACCAAACTAGTCGAGATTAGGAGTGTGGATAATTAAGGGAGGCTCTACACCATGAGAGAAGGGATAGTAGAGGGTATCATAGGCATCATGGCCATAACAAAGGCCATGACTATGATGAGCCTTTACTTGCAACTCAAAATATGATGAACATTGCAAAGGTAGTGAGAATTTCAACAAGGCATGTAAAGGATAGCAGAATCAAGTGGTTGGATATGAATAATATCCCCAAGTTTGAAGGGGGATATAATTCAAATTTGAAGAACCATCTACAAGAATTTCATAATGCTTGTGTCTTACAATGCATAGAAAACCAATGGCAAAAACTTAAGTTGTTCCCTAGGACATTCATAAAAGAAGTAAAAAGTTGGTACAGGTCCTTGGAACCAAAATCAATCCATAGATGGAGTACAATGCTTGAGTTGTTCAATGACAAATATCAAACATACTCCATAGTGTCCAACTTGAAAACCTAGATCCAAGGTTGGTGGCAAGGGGCATATGAACCCTTGGATGCAACCATGGGTAGGTACTATTCTCTTTTGCATGAATGTCCTAGCCATTGTTATTCTCAAAGGGAGTAGCTTTGCCATATGATAGATGGGCTTCGATTAGAAATGAGGAGAACTCCTGGGATCTATGCCTCAAGGAGAATTGCATAGCATAAAGCCCATCAGATCCAAAGGCTCATTGAGCAAGTTACCAAAGAAGAAGAAGAAGAACTAAGAAAGAGAGAAAGTATAGAGGAGTACAACTAGGATCCTTCCATTAGAAAAAGGAAAGCTTGGTTTTGTGAGAATGAGAAGGAGGCACCATGTGATGATGTGGTGCAATGAAAGACCTTGCCAATTTAGAAATATATTTCTAAAATTTTGGCTAGGGTAGATAAAATTTGGAACTCTTTGGATCAAAAGTTCCAAATAGCCCTGAAAATAGCAAAGGCATCCAAAGAGCAAAGTAGTGATCATGATTACAAGAGGAGGAAGGAAGCTAAACATGTCCACCAAAGGGGTAAGGGTAAAGCTACTATTATATAGGAGGTTGCGGAGTTTGAATTAGATGATGATGGTGGGTGTGACATCTGCCAATATGAACATCCTAAGGAATGTTGCCTTGTTGTGTCGTATTTGCAAGAATCTAGGGTGTACACTCTAAATCCTAGATTGGCAAGAAGGCAAGCACCTAGAAGATTTTCTTATTCTCAAGGCAATCCAAGGCATTTTCACCAACAATAAGCCTATTATCCAAGTGGAGCTCCACCACAACAATTTGAGCAATATCATCAATGGCAACATCAATAGTCATGGGGGATGCCACTACCAAGTCAACAGTACCCATATAGATAGCCTAATCCATATCAGTACTATGCTCAACAACCCATGTCTTTGTGTGACTCTTCCAGTCACACCTCATTCCAACATCACTACTACCCTCTTGAGTATTATAGACCTCATTCTCCATCTCCAAGAGGGGAGTCCCCATATCCTTATCATCCTTCTCATCCTTCTGTGCATGTCTCTCTAACCTCAATCCAATTACCACATGTTCCATCAATGTAGGATAAAATTCTAGTCCAACCACAACATAGTAACACTACCAAGGCCATTAAATTACAGTTAGCTCCTCTGCCAAGTGGTTCTAAACCTAGATCCCAAAAAAAGACCATTCTTCCTAACCAATAGTCCTACAAAGCCCTCATAGACTAATGCGGTTGATAACCTTGCTTCTTCCTCATCCTCTACATCCAATGCGTTCAAGTCCCCTTCAAACCAATCACCTCCCAAAGTGCATACTGCCATGTTAACCCATGTGGTAATTGATTGGATAAAGGTTGGTCAGCTTCCTAGGAAAAGATATGATCCTCAGAGTCCCTTAATCTATCTTCAAATCGTTGGGAAAGAGCCTTGCAAAGCTCTTTTGGATTTAGGTTCTAGTGTTAATCTAATTTTTCATGAGATGTATAAAGCCTAGAACCTACCTCCACTTAAGAAGAGTATCATCTATCTTGAGTTAGTAGGCCAATCCATCACTGTTCCCTTGGGACTTGTGAAGATCATTGTGACTACTATCTATGGATGGTCCTATCCTGTTGACTTCTTGGTGATTTATGTTGAAATTACAAGGGGGAATTCCCAATCATCATGGAAAGGGCTTGGCCAAGTACTATTTATGCATGATTGGAAATTTGAAATCTTTCCTTGGAGATTTCAAAAGAAAATGCATTTGGAAAGATCAAGAAGAAGAAAGTCCCATGAATCACATATAAGGATATAGGGTGCAACTGTGTGTAGAAACTATGGTTTGTGAATAGCACATTAATCAAAGCATGCAGATAGTGTGCAGATGAATATGAAACTCAAAGGTGCTTATACGTAGCAGCCACAAAACCAGAGGGCATCTAGTGGCTAATAGCTAATCTTGAAAGTAGCACACATTGCATGGAATCCACTAAGAGCTTAACTAGTTCCTATGTTGAAGGCATAGATGAATTGGAGCAAGTTTATCACCAACTCTTTGATGATGAACCTAATGATACTTATTGGGGAGAGTTGGAAATCCTTGAAAATTTCAAAGAGCCCTTAGAGTTGAAAACTCTGCTTGCCAGCTCATGATAATCAATGCCAACATTACTCCTGATTAGAAGGAGAAGTTTTTGAATGTGGTTAACAAATTTCCAATAGCTTGTATTTGGTCATATCGTGAACTCAATAGGATTGATCCTCAGATATGCTAACATTACATCTATATTGGTCCTTTCATCAAGCCAAAGAGGCAACTACAACAGTGGCTAAATCCCATTGACAAGGAGGAAATTANGGGGGGGGGGGGGGGGGGGGGGGGGGTGGGTAGGGGTGCACTCATCTATCCAATTGCAAGTAACAATTAGATTAGCTCACTTGTGATTGTGCCAAAGAAAGGTGGCAAGTAGAGGGTATGTATTGATTTCAAGCTATTGAACATGGTAACCTACAAAGATCATTTTCCATTGCCATTTGTGGACTAGGTGTTGGACACTATTTCTAGGCATTGTTTCTACAGTTTTCTAGATGGCTATAGTGGCTATAACCAAATTTAGATTGCATCAAAAGATCAGGCCAAAACTACATTCACAAGTCCTTGGAGAACTTTTGCATATAAAAAGATGCCATTTGGTCTATGTAATGTGCCTCCAACGTCCCAACACTTTATCCTTAGCATTTTTCAATAGCAAATTGATAGTGGGATAGAAGTCTTCATGGATGACTTCTCCACCTATGGGGCTATGTTTAAGTAAGCCCTAGACTACCTTGAGCAAGTGTTGAAAAGGTGCATGGAGACTAACCTTTGGCTCAATTATCAAAAGATACATCTGATGGTCTAGGAGGGCATTATGTTGGGGCATAGAATTTCTCAAGTAGGGATTGAGATGAACCCTAAAAGGATTAGGATCATCCAAGGAATAACTCGCTAACCAGAAACTATTAAAGAAGTTTGGTCATTGCTTGGAAACAATGCCTACTACCGATGATTCATAGAAAATCTCTCTAAGATTGCTAAATTGTTGGTAGAGTTAACAAAGAAATATGCTTTGTTCGTATGGACTAAGAAATGCAAGAAGACATTGTAGCAGCTCAAATAAAATCTTGTAGAAACTCTAATTCTATGAGCACCTAATTGGTTCTAACCATTTCACATCATGATGGATGGATCAAACTATGCCTTAGAATCTATGCTTACATACTTGGATGATCAAAAACTTCCTTACTACATCCACTATGCAAGCCAAATTATTGTGGGTGCATAACTGAACTACACCACAATAGAGAAAGAGTTGATGGTAGTGGTGTATTCCTTGAAGAAGTTCAAGCACTATGTGCTTGGATATAAGGTGTTTATGCACATTGGCCATAGTGCCATTCGCTTCTTGATGAAAAAATTTATGATGAGCCCCCATGTCATATGGTGGCTTGTGATCTTGTAGGAATTCGATCTTACAATGGTAGATCAAAAGAGGACTAAGAACATGGTCATTGACCACCTATCTTAGTTATAATGGGACAAAAAAAAGGAGGAGAGCCCACTTTCTAATCAATTTCCTGATGAACTCTTATTTTTTGTTGTTATAAATGAACAAGTGCCCACTAAACCAAATTGGTATGATGGAATTCTCACCTATCTTCTCACTCAACAAATTCCATAAGACTTGGACCACCATAAGAAACAATAGTTTCTTCATTACTCTAAATGCATGGAGATCAATGGACACCTTTACAAGGTGTGTGCCAATGGCCTAGTTTGTTGGTGTGTTCCTAATGTCAATCAACTATGCATTCTCCAAGATGCTCATGAGGGTCCTTGTGGGGACCACTATGTAGGAAGACACATGGCCAATACGATCCTGATGGCAGGAGATTATTAGCCAATAATCTTTAGGGACACCCATCAATTTGTCCATTATTGTGAATTCTATCAATGCAATGGTGGGATGACCACTCAAATGGAGGATCCTTAGTAGTGGATTCAACCACTAGAATCCTTTCATATATGGGGCATAGACTTCATGGGTCCCATCACACCCATGTCAAATGAAAAGGCATACATCATAGTCATTTTTGACTATCATATGAAATGGGTAGAAACAGCAATCATCACTGACTGTACATCTTCTACTGTTGCTCGGTTTGTACAACAGAATGTTGTAAATAGTTTTGGAGTGCCACATGCACTAATTTCTACTAATGGTACTCACTTTACAAGCACTACCTTTCAAAAGCTCATGAAATGCTTGGGGTTTGAACATAAGTTAATAACACCTTACCACTCCCAAGCCAACAGTCAAGCTAAGGTAACAAATAAGAAGATCACTAAGATCTTAACCAGAAAAATTAGCAAATAAAGGAGAGACTAGAGCACCAAACCTAATGATATCCTCTAGGCATACCACTCAACATGAAAACTCCCTATAGGTTACTCTTCCTATGAGTTGATGTATGAAAAATTGCCAACTTTTCCTATTTAATTTGAGCTCCATACACTTTCAACATCTTGTGACCTTGATCTTGATTTGAGCCTAGCATAGAAAGAAAGACTATTCAACCTTAACATGCTAGATGAAAATAGATTATTAGCCCTATCTCGAAATGAAGTGTGCAAGGCATTCATCAAAAAATGCCATGACCTCAAAATTAAAAAAGTGAAATTTCAACTTGGAGACAAGGTCCTTTACCAGAACCCCACACATGTCTGTCAAAATGCTAAGTTCCAAACATTGTGGAAAGGGGCTTATATCATTTATAAAGCCTTTCCTTCTAAGGCCATGTTGATCTACAAACCTAAAAGCCCAAACAAGAAATTACTAGTCAACACATAATAAATAAAGCCTTTACATGAGCCCAAGCAAGCTAGTGTAAGAAACATCTCATCGAATGGATAGCCTTGCTCAATTTTATGGATTTCCTTCTTTCAACTCAGTCATGGGGGAGATGGTCATCCGTGCTAAATCATACAACTGGCTTCTCAGTTTTTATGCTTTTTGTTTTACACTTTTTTGTCTTACACTTTCTTGTCTTTTTCCATTTTTTATTTTACACCATCATTGGTATGTTTTAACTTTCTTGAAAACTTTACAATTTCTTCTATATTTTACTTTATTTTATTTTGGGTGTATTTTTCTTATTGTTTTCTAATAAATTATTTTTTTTCTCTTCTTTATTGCCAATAGGACACAATGATGTTGTAGCTGTTGCTAATGGTGGTTTGTACTTAATGTTTTTTATTGCTAATGTCTAGATTCTAGCTTTGAATTTTTGTATTAATAACTAGGACATGGTTTCTTTTTCATGGAATAAGTAGTGAGTCCACATTTTCCACCCATCCACAGCAATATATGATCTTTCTTATTTTGGAAATATGAGGTCTCTTTTTCATTAATGAAACTTTAAAGAACTTGTGAGCTTGGTAGTTTCCAAATATGGAAAAGATTAAAAGGATTGAAAAGGCATGACTTCAAGGGGATTCAAGGTTGTTTGTACCTTTCTATTCACTTGAGTGCATGAGTGTTTTTCATGGATTTCTTACCATTCTTCCATCAACCAATAAGAAGTTAATAAATCTTTGCATGGTGTGGTTCTCATCCAAAAATCCTAAAAAACATAAAACTTCAAAAAATGATGGGAATTTAAAGCACACCCCATGCTTGAAAGTCCCCTCTAACTAAGGCCCTTTCTCACTTCTTGCTTCGCTTTTCTTTTTAATAAGGAATGGTGATTGATCTGTGGGAGCATTTTTGTGTCTTGAGGGGATGGTCTAGTCACTATCTGGACTAAGGATGGACTTTATTGGATCATTTAATTACAACATCCACAAGGGACTTCATGTGCCATGATTTGAAACTTCATTCCACCATCTCTTCATGGGCTTTCCATCATTTCCCTCACTACCACTTTCCATGTCTTATTCAATGTATTAGTTTAATATTTTAAAATTCATAGGTAGATTCTCCCGGATTAGGTCCTTAAATTTTTGTAACCATTAATCAACTATGGGATCCACAGACTCCTTGGATTAAGGATATGTAAGGGCAAAAAAGGGCATGAGCCTGCTATGGGGAGGATCCAGTTGCATATCTCTTGGTTAGGCTAGTTGAGTTGCTTATCCTTAGGCATTTTTGTAATCGAATATTTTTGCATTCCCCATTAGTTGCATCCAATTTGTGCTCTCCATTATTCTCCAATCAAACACTCCTTCTTTATGGACCATCAGATCCTCTTCATGTATTTCATTGTATTCTAGGCTTCTTAGGCTTTCACAAGACTCCAATTCAACACAAAAACTCCTTATTTTTATTATTTTTTCCAACTTCAAACTTTGGTGAACAACCACATCGAAGGGATTCCATCGACATAGTTGACCACGTTGACATGATCCAGTTGATAGGATCTAATCAACACATGACAAAAATAGGATAAATATAGCACAACACTTAGAAATTTTTTGTCATTTTGCTTCAAATGCTAGGGAAGGTTTTCCATTTTTCAGAGCCCAACCACCTACTAGAGCCTGTAACTTTCAAACTACTTGTCTAATTTCCATCATTTTTTAGTCCTCTAGCTACTAGAGGTATGCTCTTCATCACGTGGACCACAAACCTTATTTTTTTTAACAAGATATTTTTTTAAAATTTTTCTAACTTCCCCAAAGGTTTAATGCAAAAAACAACATTAAATCATGAATTTATGAAAAGTTAAACCCTTCCAATGAACTCTAGTAAAGTAATACTAAAATAATCAATCTGCCATAGTCACAACTTAGCCAAGTGTAACTTCCTAAGGAGAAAAGGTATCTAAACGTCATAAGTTATGCCTCGCATGCTAATCCTTGATTTGTTATTATCACAAATGGTGCCAAAGGGAAAGCATGGATTGGAAGCTAGACCATCCCAACCAAGGGACAAGTGGGCAAGAGCTGGAAGGAGCTAAGAACAATCCCAAGAATAAGAAGTGGAGATCCATGCAATGGGAGCTCTTCAGGAGGAACCTAAAGTGTAATCAATTAAGTAGATTCCCTAGGTTGAAACAAAGCAATCCCACCAAGATGAGGCATCAAGACTACGACCAAGACTTAAGGTCACTTTAATTGAATCTTGCCTTAATCAGATCAAGCCTTGTGATGTTCAACGTTTAATACTCTAAGAACTAAACTTTGTTCATTCTTGGAGTTTTCTCCAGAAGAAGTTAAGATGTAGTTATAGAGCTCTCCCATGTGGCCAATCATCACTTCTAGTGGGGATTGGTACATCGAAGAGACCTATATCTTCTAAAAAAATCGATAGGCAAACATCATAGTGAAGATCAAGGACATCAATGTGTCCTACTGGGTGAAGGCCATCTTGTAGGTGCTCGACCTACCTAAACCTAGGGCCAAGTTGGTAGAGATCTTGACCCAAGCAGAGCCAGAGACTAAAAAGGAGTGGGTCTAGTAGTGATATAGAATAGGCCGCAAGGAGTATGATGCACTCACAATGATGGAACATGCTTATTTCAAGATAGCAACTTATCACCTCAATTTGATAGTAAGGCCCAATAAGGTAACTACCTTCTCTACTTGTGTGTGTACTACTCTAAGTAGAAAATTCAATGAACCTTCCACACCTAATCTATTCATAGATAGAAAAGAAACTCAAAGAAAATGAACATCGAGGAAAAATCCTACCCTTTCCTTGCCTTATTAGAAAATTGTGTAAAAGGGTAGGGATAGCCTACTATGCCAATTACACAATTAAACATGCTCTTGCTACATCCTAGGTTGAGATGATGAAAGATAAGGTCCCTACCCTAACTAAGGAAGAGGAGTAGCCATCACCCCCATCACCCACTTAAGAAACAATGTCAAATGCTCGCACTACCCTTAAGCGCATTTGTAAGATCCATGAAAAACTTCTACAATAGCAATCCACAGGATCAAGTGGTCATGAATTATCTCTATACAAACCAAACATAAGTCATCTTAACAAAGTGACTCGATCTATAAGCCAGATGGTAGGTGGTGGGTCAATGATTTTTGCCTAGAGAATGCAAGTGCCCACATGCTTGAATCCTAGCACCTGAGAAGTAACGGTGTCTCTTTTGGGATAGCATTAGTTTCTAGCATTTTCTGGGAACACTACTACTTTCTTGGTGTAGTTGGATGAAGGTGAGGGGCCAATATTTTGGTGATGAAGTACCATGGGCAAGAGATGACAATAGAAGTCGTAGTTGACAGAGTGGCTATAATGAACCACTTCTCCTTGAGTTTTTATGTTAACGATTATAATAGTCTTTCTGTGTGTTTGTGTGCATGTTTTGTTGTCAAGTTGTGTGTGTGCTTTGTTTGGCCTATGGTGGAAATTACTGATTAGAATAGTAATAAATTTGTTGACCAGATTTTTATATGTATTATGATTAAATGTTTAAATATTCTATGCATAAGAAATATGCTTTAAAATACATGCTAGGAATTTTTATAATAATAATAATAATAAATATACGGGAAAACAAAATATGTTCCATTCTATTTCAACAGAGATGCTAAGAAACAAAAGAAAAATAGAGGAAAATACTCTACAGTGTACTTCAAGAGCTAAAATAGGTATGTTGAGATGCAAAAAAAATGCTCATACTAAGGAACTTGATCTATGAATCAAGTTGGAGGAACTTGACCCATGAATCAAGGATATTTTGTGCAAATAGCATAGCTTTATATTTTATTTTTTATTTTATTTAAATGTAATGAATTATTCTTTTTAGTTTAAAATAGTAGAGTATAAGTACCCTCTCCATGGCTATAGAAAGGTCACCTGATGATCTTTCAAGGCTCGTAAGATGATGGAAAAATTCACATTACTGATGACCTAAAAAAGAAGGTGTCTTATTTGATTATGTATCCTGAACTACCTTTTCATGAATCTATTTTGAAAACTCTTTCCTTACATATGATGACAATTCTGAATGATAAAGAGATAGAAATTATGCTAGAATGTTTTGTAATTATCAAGAGGATTTAAACATGAGATTTAGTAAAATTTGAACTTTGAAATATCAAAAATTGTTGATTTAGGAATTGAACCTGTAACCTGTGAATATACATATTTTATTGATAGTAATCATGAATAGAATTGAACTCATGGCTCATTGCTAAAAGAAAAAAGAAGAGAACTTTAAAAAGAAAGAAAAGAAAACAAACAGTTCCCAAGAAGTTAGTTACAAGAAACCATTCATTATCCCTTATTCCATCTACAAATCGGGAGAGGAGGAGATGAAAAAAAAAAGGGATACAACAACATGAAGTGTGGCTGGGAAGGGTGAGAAGATTGTGGCTATTGCAGGAGATAGCAAGGAGAAAGAAAAAAAGTGCTGCATAGTAATCCAATATTTTGATAATTCCTCTTAGTAAGCAAGATATTTAAGCAAGGAGGTAAAATGATCCATCTCTGTTATGTTTGATAATGGAAACAAGGACTAATTTTCTCACAAGAGATCACAAAAATACTAACACGAACCATTAGCACTTATAGGAAAGATTGGATTACAAAACTTAATGATGCCCTCTGGGCTTCCTGTTTAACGTGGAAACTTTCTATTGGCTACTCTTTCTATGAGTTGGTGTACAGAAAACTTTCAACACTCTCGATTCAATCCAAGCTCTGTACACTCTCAACAGCCTATGATCTGAATCTTGACCTAACTTTAGCATAGAAAGAAAGATTGATCAACCTGAATGTGCTAGTTGAAAATCAATTAGTGGTCCTATCTTTGAATGAGGTACACAAGGCATTCAATAAGCAATGTCATGACCTCAAAATTAGGAAGGTAAAACTTCAACCAAGAGATAAGGTTCCCTATTGGAACCCCACACATGTACCTCAAAAGGAAAAATTCCAAACATTGTGGGAGGGACCTTATATAATTGATCAAACCTTTCCCTCTAGGGCCATGTTGATCTATAAGCCTGAGAGCCCAAATAAAAAGCAATTGGTCAACATCCAACAAGGAAAATCTTTCCTCGAACCAAGACAAGCTAGTGTAACTACCACCTTGACAGATGGACAACCATGTTCCATTTTTCATATCTCCTTCTTCTAACTTAGTCATGGTGAAGATGGCCATTTGTGCTAACAATCTATATGGCTTCTTAGTTTTTCTAGTTTTTTTTCCATGTTTTTTTTATTTTACAAGTTATTTATTTTACAAATTTTTTATTTTCAAATTTTTCTAATTTTACACCATCATTAGTACCTTTGAGCCTTTCTTGATTATTTTACACTTTCTTATATATTTTACTTTGTTTTGTTTTGTTCAAGAGTGATATTTCCTTATTTTTTCTAATAAAAATTGGTTTATTACCACAGGACACAATGTCGTTGTTGTTGTTTACTAATAATGGTTTGTGCTTAATGTTGTGATTGTCGATGTTTGGTTTCTATTTTTGAATTTTGATGTTTGATGACTATGACATGGTTTATTTTTCATGGAATTATGAAGGATTCAAAAGGTTTGTAAAGGGTGTGACTTCAAGGGGACTCAATACCCTTCGTACTCTTCTACTTGCTTGAGCACTTGAGTATTTTTCATGGACTTCTTATCATTCTATTTCAACCACTAATAGGAAGGTGAATAAGTCTTTGCATGGTGTGGTTCCCATCTAGAAAAAAAATGATGAGAATTCAAAGCACACCCCTTAGACATAATAAACAAATAAGTCCTTGCATGCTGTGGTTCCCATTTCAAAAAAAATGATGGGAATTCAAAGCACACTCCTTGGATAAATAAACAGGCTACAAGCACTAGTTATGGAACTAGAAAGACATGCACCTATGCTTGAAAGTCCCCTCAAACTAAGGCCCTCTCTCACTTCCTACTTCTCTCTTTTTTTCTCCTTATGGAATGGTGGTTGTATTGTGGAAGCACTCTCATGTCTCATGTGGGTGGATCAATCTTAGGGTGATGATGCAAAGTCACTGAAAGCAAATGATTTTGGTCTAGACTAAGGATGGATCTTTTCAGGTCATCTTAAACACAAATTCCACAAGAGACTTCTTATGACCTTGGTTTGGAATTCAATTCTACCTTCTTCGTCATCCATCCATGCTACCATAATTTACCTCACTGCTAAGTTCTATGTTATGTTCTATGTCTTTGTCTGATGTGTTGGAATTCTTAGATAGACTCTTTTTGGTTGGTCCTTAACTTTTCATGATCATTAATCGACTATGGGGCCCACAGACTCCTTCGTTGAGGTTATGTAAGGGTAATAAGGGCATGAACCTACTATGGGGAGGACCCACCTGCATACCTCTTGGCTTGATTAGTTAAGGTTCCTTACCTTTGACATTGCCACAATCCTATCTTTCACATATTCCATTATGTATTCTGCTTAGTGCTCCTTAACATTTTATTTCATTCATCCCTTGAATCATTTTTTCTCTATTTTTTCAAATTTATGAGCTTCAACACCCTCTTCTCATATTTTCATACTATTCTTGGCCTTTTGAGCTTTCATTTGATCCTAATTTCATTTAAAAATTCTTTATATTTTGCAAGTTTGACCAAAGTCAAAGGTCATCTATGGTGGTCAACAACTGCATCAACAAGGCCTCATCAATGTAACTAACTACATCAATGAGGTCCCATTGATGAAGCCTCATTGATGCAGTGCATAAATCCTATACATACTACTATGCACTTAGGAATTTTTTACATTTCCCTCATAACACATAAGGAGTTTTTGTAATTTTTCAAAGCCCAAAACCTTCCAAAGCCCATAACTTCCCAACTGTTTGTCTAAATCACTCCATTTTTTGATCTTGCATGTACTAAATGTAAGCTCTTTATCATGGGGGCTGCAAACCTTAAGGTTTTTGATGAAACATTGATGAAAATTTTTGAAAATTTTTCTAACTCCCCCAAGGGTTAATAACCTTAACAATATACAAACATCAATTTTTTCAAAAATTTAGCCCTTTTAACAACCTCTAGGATGAATTATTACCAATAGCACATAAATAAATAATAATTAGAATAATTAAATCAACCATAATCACAACTTATCCAAGTGTAACTATCCTTAAGAAATAAAGGTATCCCAATTGCTTTAAGTTACACAATGATTGCTAACCCATGGTCTCATTGTGATTATAGATGGTACAAAAACCGAAATTCCCATAGGAAGGAGAACCCTGTCAACCAAGGGAGAAGTGGCTCAGATCTAGAAGGGGCCAATAAGAACAAGCCAAATAATTGTTAGATGCAACCCATGCAACGAGACCTCTTCATGAGGATCCTAAAGTGGAATCTATTTAAGAAATTCCAAAAGAAGAAGTGCCCACTAAGCAATCACAGGGAGGAGAAGTGCTTGAACCCCCACCAAGGCTTGAAGTCACTTTGACTCAAGCCTACCTTGACATCATTAGGTTCCAAGAGATTCAACGATCAATCCTCTAAGAAATGAACTTCAAGCCATTCCTAGACAAAGCTCCAACAAAAGTTAAAATACAACTGCAAAACTCTCCCATGTGGCCAGTCATCACATCTAGTGGAGAATGGTACATGGGAGAGACATATCTCCTCTAGAACAATCGAAGGCTAGGGTCCACAGTCAAGATCAAGGATATCCTACTCGACCGAAGCTATCACGTAGGCACTAGAGTTGCCTGACACTAGGACACATTTGGTAGAACTATCAACAAAAGATGATCTTGAGCCTAAAAAGAAGTGGACACAACAATGCTACAGGGTTAACTGTAATAACTATGGCACACTCACATCGACAAAGCATATCTATCTCAAAATTGTGGCCTATCACCTCAACCCAATGATGAGGCCCAACAAGGTGACTACCTTCTCTACCCAAGCATGCATCACTCTAAGTGGGAGATTTCCTATGAACCTTCCACAACTCATCTACTTAGAAATAGAGAAGTGTTTCAAGGAAAATGAACATGGAAGAAAAACCCTACCCTTTTTGTGTCTAATATAAAAACTCTGCAAAAGGGCAAGAATCGTCTGCTGATGAGATGCGACTTGCACTGGGCCGAGATATCGCATCCCATGCGATATCGCGTCTTCTCCTATGATATCGCGTCCCGCCGCCATATCTATAAATAAGAGGTAGCACTCCCTTCATTTTCCAATCCTGGCTAGTGTAGCGAAGCTCTGGCAGATTGATCACTCCAGAGTTAGAATTTTTCCCCATGTGCCTGCAGTAGGAGTCCTAGAGTGAACGACTCTTTATTCGAGCAGCTTGTAACCTGAACCCAAGTTGTGTAGGGCAATAAAGACGAACTTGATTGGATAAACCTTGCAGCACGTGGTCTTATTTATTACTTTCATTTACT
>MNCI01008370.1:0-13799 GCA_015680685.1 Gnetum montanum | reverse complement strand
CTATTAAGCCACAATGCCAACCATAGAGAAGGTTAAATCCTAAAAGATCATTGAAATTAGGATTCATCTACCCCATTGCAGACAACAAATGGATTAGTCCTTTGGTTATTTTTCCAAAGAAGGGTGGCAAGTGAAGAGTATGTATTGTTTTTTGGTTATTTAACTCTACAACACTCAAAGACCATTTTCCTTTGTCGTTTGTTGATCAAGTCCTAGATACTATTATAGGACACAAGTACTATAGTTTTCTTGATGGATATAGTAGATATAACCAGATCTGCATTGCACTAAAATACCAAGAAAAGACTATGTTCACTAGTCCATTGGGAATGTTTGCCTACAAGAAAATGCCTTTTGATCTTTGCAATGTAGCCATTACCTTTAAAAGACTAGTACTAAGCATCTTCCAAAACCAAATAGGAAATAATGTGGAGGTATTTATGGATGAATTTTCAACATATGGGCTGGACTTCAAACAAGCATTGGACCATTAAAAGTAAGTACTAAAAAGATCTGTAGAGACAAATTTGAAGCTCAATTGGTAGAAAAGCCATCTAATGATCCAAGATGGGATCATTCTAATACATAAAATATCATAAATCTAGATAAGATCATATTCATAAAAAACATCACCCAAAGGCCACAAACTATTAAAGAGGTTAGATCATTTCTTGGCCACATGGGATATTAAAGAAAATTTCTCAAAAACAATAAAATTTTTGGTAGAACTAACCAAAAAGGATGCATCATTTTAGTGGATAGAACAATGTAGGAAGGCATTTGAAACTTTAAAATATAATTTAATCAAAACACCAATCCTTCAAGCTTCAAATTTTTTTAAGCCCTTCTACTTCATGACAAATGCTTCAGATTATTCACTACATGCAATACTAACATAGCTGGATGATCAAAAAATGCCATATTACATACATTGTGCTAACATAAGCATCACTGGAGTACAACTTAATTACACCACCATAGATAAAGAGCTTATGATAGTGGTGTACATGCTAGAAGTGTTTAGACATTATGTGCTCAAATATCCAATTTATGTCCATATAGATCATAGTGCAACAATATTCTTAATGAACAAACTAGTGGTAAGTCCTAGGATGATCAAATGGTTCATCATATTGCAAGAATTTGACATTATCATGATTAACAAGAAAGGAACAAAAAATGCAATAGTAGATTACTTGTCCAGGTTGAAATCGGAGCTAGAGGACTAAGAGGAACTATTGTCAAATTAGTTTCCTAATGAAAACCTATTTACAAAGCTAATAATGACCATTAACTCAATAAATAAGCCATGGACTACTGATTATATGATGTACTTGACCATACAAGAGCTTCCTACTAAGTGAAGTAGGAAACAAAGAGAATAATTTCTTCATAAAGTCAAAATATATATGGAGATAAATGGGAATCTTTATGAGATCTATGCTAACATATTAGTATGATGGTGTGTACTAGAAGACAAGCAATAGAAAGTCCTACAAGATGCACATGAAGGACCATGTGGTGGTCATTACGTTGGACATAGGACAATACTTAAACTAATGATGTTAGGTTATTTTTTGTCCTAACATATTCTGGGACATCTATAACTTCACTCAATCTTCTAAAATATGTTAGTGCTATGTAGGAATAATGACTAGAAATGAAGGACAAGAATAATGAATCCAACCATTGGAAACATTTGAGATTTGGGGAATTGACATCATTGGGCCCATTATGCCAATTTTGAATGGAAGAGCTTATATCATAGTGATTGTTGATTATTTTAAAAAGTGGGTAGAGGTAGTTATGGTTAAAGATTGTACAACCAAAACAACTACTAAATATTTCCAACAACATGTGGTAAATAGATTCAAAGTACGAAGGATGCTTATCTTAAATAATGGAACTCATTTCATAGGTGCTACATATAAGAAGCTCATGTAGTAGCTCAAGGTGAATCATAAATTAACCACACTGTATTATCCATAAGAAAATGTTTAGGTTGAAGTAAGTAACCAAGAAATTACAAGAATATTAACTAGGATGATTAGTTGATTTAGGAAGGATTGGAGCACCAAGTTAAATGATGCTCTATAGGCTTACAAAACTACATGGAAACTTTTCATTGGATGCTCACCATATGAGTTAGCTTATGGTAAATTACCTATGCTCCTAATCCATGCAAAGTTCCAAAATCTAGCTGCTACCAGTGAACTAGATTTAGACCTATGATTAGCCCAAAAGGAATAATGTATGAACCATAACTTGTTAGAGGAGAATAGGTTGGTAGCCCTTATAATTAATGAGATCCATAAGAAGTACTCTAAGCATAGGCATGATGCACAAATATGTCAACTATCAATACAACCAAGGGATAAGGTTTTATACTATAATCACAACTAAGTACCCTAAAAAGCTAAGTTCCAAACACTTTGGGAAGAACCATACATTGTGTAGGCAATCTATCCATCTAGCGCTATGCACATTTACAATCTAGATAGTTTACATAAGCTCATTTTAATAAACATCCAATAGGTCAAACCTTATTATGAACATCCCAATTCTATTATCGATTCTACCTAGTCCATCAATTTTTCCTCTACTTGTTCAATTTTTTGGTTAACTATTCCTTATCATAGTTGTGAAGAAGTTCGACGTGACACAGAATTACCATATTGAATCTTTCATTTTCTTATTACCTTTTTATATTTCTTGATAACTTTTCTATGCTTTCATATTTTCCAATTTCTTAATAATTTCCCATTCTTTGACATTTTTAGATTCTTTACAAATTTTCATTCTTAGTATCCTTTCAATTCTTTCATATCTGTTAAAGTCTTTTTGCACTTTTCAATTATTTTACTTGTACATATTATTGTTAATTGTCAATAAAATTCATGAAATAAAGAAAGATGTAATCCTAATAAGGTGACTACTACTGTATATTATCAAATCATAAAGGATTGATTACCTATATAGTGAAACCATGACATCCATCTATCCATTCCAACAATGAGAGGTTATTACTATGGACATAATGATATTATTCTCATAATAAAAGTAAGAATAGACTTGTGATCATTATGCTAGGACAGAAGAGTGAAGAAGAAAGTGGGAATGAAAAAGGGTGTGACATGAAGGAAACTTATGGATTCTCTAGGACTACTACTATGAGTTCTATTCTATTGTCAAGGATGTATTATTCTCTTGAGTTCAAACAAAAAATGGAAGTAAGAGTGCAATAAGTGTTACCTCACTATGTTACTAAAAATACATGTTACCCATTCCTGAAGGTGGGTAGCTTCTAAAAAATCTAAAAAAATTAAAACATATGCTATTAATAAACTCCGTCCTTGATCAACATTGCCAAGTGATAATAGTCCTTGCAATAGTGGCAGTCTTATAGCTATGAGCCCTAGGGATGACACAATGCAATGTGACTAGAAAGTTTTTTGGACTTGGTTTGAGTCATAGACAAAAAGGCTAGTGATTGCCTTAACTACACATCACACATAAGGATTCATTATGCCTATGGTAAGACACCTCCTATTCTAGTTTTAGCAATCCCTTCTACATTTCATTTTAACTTATTGTATTTTTAATCATAAAATTATGGTTTTGTATAATTTAACATTATTTTCTCAATGTGAAAATATAAACATGTGTATTTTGCTAGATAGATACATCTAACATTCAACTCCTTGAGTACCTACAAACACTTTTAGGCATGGTTATACAAGAACACTCAGGACGAAAGCTTGCTTTAGTGAGGATCCACTTGTATAGTTGTTGTATATCGTACTTGACAAGCATTGCCACATCATATTATACATTCCAATATGATTACAACTCAATAAACACTCTCCCATGTCATCTTATAACTTGTCCAGCAACCAAGAATCTTTAATCCATCTCATATAGACTTGATGAACTTTCATACCAAAAATTCCTTCTTTAAGACTTTCGAAGCTAAATTTTTGAATCTTGAGCATCATCTATGATTCATAACCCTTTAAATAGTCTTTGTGTATCCAAAATCATCCAACTAACTCATTTTTTCCATGAAAAATTTCCAAAAATTTGAAATTGTTAGATAGTGACATCGTAGTTACGACATTATATGTCATACAACATCGTAGCTATGATGTTGCACCAATAAAAATAGTATATATACATGTTAAGAGTTAGAAAATTTTTCATTCTAGCATTTTGAAGTAAGAGGAGTTTTGCTATTTTTTTAAGCATTGGCAACCATACTTCCTGAAGCTATAACTTTTTCATCGTAGCATCAATTTCTGTTATTTTTTAACCCTATTGATCCTAGAGCATTCAACTTAGTCATAGGAGGAAGGGAGAATATTTATCATGTGCACATTTGACAAATTTAGCCAAAATTTTCTAGTGCCTAAAAGACATTATAAAGGGTAAGTATAAAATAATAATAAGAGACATCATGGTTAACTAATCAAATTAAAGCTAAAAGACTTAACTAATCCTCCCAATTAACCATATAAACCAAACAAGGGTATAATAAATGAGGAAATGATAAATGTATAAGGTCATAAAAATTAGAAGTGTGAAATATGGGAGGTTTATTTTCAAAAATTTTCCAACTTTGCAATCATGATAAGATAAGAACTTAATCAAAAGAAGAGAATGGAAAAATTAATGTACCATTATAAACTGATAAAAACACTTTAATAATCCTAAACTCTTATTGATTGTAGGTGGCCCCAAAAAGACTAGCAACTGAAGAACCTTCTCAATAAGGGGGTAAAAGACTAAGAGGCCATGGGAGAGGCCAAGTAGAAGAACAAAACAAATTCCAACTATTGAGCACTCTATGAAAGTAGAAGCAGAGGCATCACTAGTACTAGAATAGGGAAAACACCTCATGTTGTCTAATGGATTCCTCCAGGTCATCCAAGAGAAATCCATCATGTCCACAGTCATCATGAAACTCAACTTTGGACCATTTATAAAGTTCATCCCAAAAGTAGTGAAAACACAACTCTAGGTATCTCACTTGTGGCCAACACTATCCAAAAATGCAAAATGATACCTAGGAGAAATTTACCAATTTTGAGAGGATAAACAAGATGATGCTATTATAAAGATAGAAGGATTTTCGATGCCATACTCCATAAAGGTAATAGCCAAAGACTTAAAAATCTTGAACGAAGGGGCTAATGTGGGGAAAATTTCAACAAGATCATACACAAATCCTTAGAGAGCCTATGGAAATAAGGATAAGGGTTATAGTGAGCTTTTAGCAGAGGAAAAAACTAATTTCAAGATTAGAACTTATCACTTATTTCCAGCAAAGCGACTCAACCAAATCTCATCATATGCATCTAGAGGAAGTGTGATCTTGATGGGCACATTCAATGTCAACATTGCACACCTAATCTTTCTTAAGATTTAGAGGTAATTCGACAAACGAAGGTGAGAAAGAAAATAATGAAATTCCACTATCTAATAAGGAAGCTATGCAAGCAAGTAGGAATCATCGTCTTTACTAATGATGTCTTTAGAAAATCCAAAAAATCTTTCTATGATAAAATCTCTAAACTAGTGCCACCAAAGAAAGATAAGCTCAAAAAGCCAATGGACATTAAGGGAGCTACAAGTTCAACTTTTTTTAGTAACTTACTAACTACTAGGTAGTAGCAACAAGCAAAACCCAATAGCCAGCTACCTACTGGAGATAGACCTAAGCAGTAAGCTCCACCACTGCCATCACAAGAGTATAGACCTCCAATGAGCCATCTATACTAGATTAAAAATACCATTAGTTGGGGGACAAGAGAAGGTACCAATCTATATAAGATAAGAGAAAGCTTCGTGAGGACCATAGTTTCTATAGATCTTTCCAATGGGCAATTGTCATTGCAGGTAGGAGGAGAGGATGACTAGGCATAATAAATTTTCAAAAATGTTGCATCATTCTAATTAATGTTAGAGATTGGAGAAGCATCAAAATAGTGGTTATGTAGCACCAAGATGTAGTAGGAGCCAAATAGGTCATCACTAACCATATTAAAGAGTCCTTCAATGTTCCTGTTGTGCCACTAGCTAATGCTATTGGAGCAAGAAATATTTAAATGTTAGCTAGCATATCAATGACTCCTGCCTAACAAGAGGATATTGTAAATAGATTATTGTAGATGGGCCAAGTCATGAAAAGAATTTTCCATATCCTTAGTGATATTACTACAATAATCATCATAAAATAAAATCTAGTCATGGTCGAAACTAATGTAGAACAAGTAGAAAATGAGGTGCAAAGGTTACAGGAAGAAGTAGTATCTCTAAGAGCTAAAAGAAGAGACCCTACATAATTTGTAGCCCTAGACCAGCCTAACTAAGTTTAAAAAAATTATGTGAGGCATCTCATCATCCACAATTCAAGGTGGAGATGGAAAGAGAGAAGGATGTGCGGAATGTGTTAATTATAGAAGCCTAGATATATGCACATGTTGAAGCTCTCATAACTTTAGAGGAGAATAATAAAAAGTGCACTATAGATAATATTAGGTTAACTAAGGTAGTAAAACAAAAGAATGTTCTCAAGAAAAGCATCCATCAATTATAAGAAAAACTCCTCAAAGTCAACTAGGACATCAGAATATTTTCTAGAGAGAACAAAATCTTATCAATAAAAGAAGTTCACACCATTCGATAGAAGTCTAAAATTAAAATAAACATGTGATAGAATAAGGTTAAAAGACATGAGAAGATCAAGAAACACTTTAGAGATCATGTGAGCATGTACAAATAAATTAATAAAAAAGAAATATTAATGGCAAAGGCCAAACTTAGCTCAATCTTTGCTAAGAATTTAGACTGGCAACGCATCTTGTATAACGTTACTTATGTCCACCAAGCTAAAGTAAAGAATAAAGACCTATAAATAGAAGATTTGATAGAGTACATGTGATTAGAAAACCTTTGGTATGCTAGTCTAGCCATGTTAACAATGGTTGGGTTAAGAAATGAGCTCAAACAACAAGTAGTAGTTATGTACACACTATACAAGAAGAAGTTTGTTGATTGGAAGGATTCCTTGAAAAAACTACATGTTGCAAACTCCGAGCTTGAGATTGTTAAGGCTAGCTACCAAGGGTAGAAAGATGTAGCAACAAGCCTAGCATGCCATATGAAAAATTATCAAGAACTAAGAAAGGTGGCTAGGACTTTTGAGCAGGAGAGATGGCAATTTATAGTGTGGTATGTGAGAGCCAACATAATGTGCCTGTAGCTACCATGTTGATGGGATGTATTGACTTCATCAAACATCAATCAACTAGCATGGATGGTACATGATCCTAGGATAGAGGAAGAAAAACATTAGGTGCTTCTTAACATATATTAATTTCAGGATCCTGATGATAAAGAAAAGAAGTTGATGGAAGAGCCTCCACTTCCATGAACATAAGGCTACATTGAGCTACTTTGATGAGAGCGGTTACTCTAATAATTAGAGTGGTTATTATTAGCGCAGTTACTCTAATTATTAGAGTGGTTATTATTAGAGTAGTTACTCTAATTATTAGAATGGTTATTATTAGAGTGGCAGTTTCTCTAAAATTAGAGTGGTCTTTTTTGTAATTATTAGAGTAGTTGCTCTGAAGCCTATAAATACAGTGCCCAGGCACATAATAGGGAGTTAAGAAGAATTTAGAAGGAGTCATAAATAAGTCTGGTAGTAGTCAAGTAGCAAAAGTTTTAGGAGTCAAGTTAGAGTATTTTCCAAGTGCCTGCAACAGGAGGTCTAAGTGTGGATGGATCTTTATTCGAGCATTGTGTACTTGAGCATACCATATGTACGACAATAAAGATGAGATCTTGGATTCATCCTTGCAGCACTTGAGATTTGTTTTCTTACTCATTTCCTTTATTTTATTTTATTCTATTTTATGCACTTTACATTTCTGTTATTAGCACACATAATGCGATCACTTTGAGCATGCATGTAACACTTATTAACCCAATAACGATTAGCATTTGGTAATTTTAGTAGTGTTGCGCTAGTTTAGGATGTGTACGGAAAGTGAGAATATATACTGGTGTTAGGATTACTTTAAAGCTCAGTTAATCAGTAGTTAAGTTAAATTAGTCACTTATTTATCTCTCTCTCTCCTCCCTTATTAGCAGCAAGACATAAAAACATAAAAGTTATAAAAATCATATGCCTCAAACTTACTTAGCCACACAATTGTGACATACAAGTAAGTTTGGGAAGATAATGATCAACCAACCCATCCCTGTTCCACAAAGGTGCATAGGCACTTAGTCCTTGAAAGTCAACCAGTTCATGGATGAAATACTTGTATTCATATGGTTGAGCAACGAGGTACCTCGCCACTCATCATTGGCACCGTTGTCGAGGACTTAGTTGTTTGTGTGCTAACCAGAACATAGGAAATAATTCACATCATTGGAATGAACCCTTAGGGTTGATTGAGGAAATAATAAACAAGAGTACAATGCACACTGAATAGACAAGTATGTCTCCTTCTTCGTACGAAAGCGCCTCACCGCTTTGGTTTGAAAAAGGAAACAGTCGACAGCATAATACTCATGACATTGATCTACCAGTCCCTCAACAAGTCCAAGTGGTATATATTCATCTTGATGATTTTATATCAAACTTCACCTTTATCCTCCATAAAGATGAACAACTTCGTTAGTGAGACTTAAAAGGTAACATAGTGTTACCTCTTGATCGTTCAGTCCCAAGCATGCTTCTTTGTGCGCTCACACAAATTGGCATGTCACAATTATACAAAAAATATGTTGTGCAAGACCATGACTTGAGAGAATACCATCCCATAGAGGCATAACGTCAAAGGGATTTGCAACAAGAGAGACATCACAAGTCTTTGAAGGGTAAGTGGTCCCAAGATGCCCCACATGTATTAAGCGAAAATGTGGTGGTGAACCTACCTCAAGCAATTTCCCACATAACGATGTTCCTTCCCTTGAATTTGTCCAAGGGGTTGTGTATTAGGACCTTTATTCCACTATTCATAACCTAGGTTCTAATACCCATAGGCACAAAGGGTCCGAAAAAGGGACATGAAGTCATGGTAAATGTGGACATTTTGATTGCAATTGCGATTGGGGCTGAGACCATAGAAGAGAAGGTAGTAGACATCATCATGGTGACGGTTCTCCTTATTCTTCACCTTCATCATCTTCTTCACCCTCTCCTTTAGTGTTTGAACATAGTCATAAAGAAAAAGAGCATGGGGATAAAGGTAGGCAAAGTGGAAGTGATAGATGAAACAACTAGGAAAGGGGATGAGGGCACTCTAGACAGTCATGACATAGAAGAAGGGAGAGTAGGGAACAATGAAGGCATCATAGATGCCATGGACGAGACAATCATGATGAACCCCTACTTGCTACTCAAAGTATGTTGGACATAACTGAGGCTATTAGAATTTCAACAAGGAATCATAAATATAGTAGGATCAAGAGATTAGATATGAACAATATCCCATGATTTAAAAGGGGATACAACGCTAATCCTCAGAATCACTTACAAGCATTCCATGATGTGTGTGCGTTACAAAACATAGGGAACGAATGGCAAAAACTGAAGTTGTTCCCACAGACACTAGTTAAAGAAGCAGAAAGCTAGTACCAGTTCTTAGAACTGGAATCCATTTGTAGATGGAGTATTATGTTAGAATTATTTAATGATAAGTATGAAATGTACTCCTGAGTGTCCAACCTGTGAAAGCAAATCCAAAGCTGGAAACAAGGAGGACATGAACCCTTGGATGTTGTCATGGATCAATACTATGCACTATTACATCGTTGTCCTAGTCATGATTATTTGTAAAGGGATCAATTGTGCCATCTCATAGATGGGCTTAGGCATGAAACAAGAAGAACCCTTGGGACTTATGCACAAGGGAGACTATCCAAGCTTAGGTTCCATCAAATTCAAAGACTATTGGAACAAGTTACTAAGGAAGAAGTTGAGTTACAGAAGAGAGAAAGTGTAGAAGAGTATAACTAAGATACTTCCCTTTGGAAGAGGGGAGTAAGATTTTGTGAGGATGAAGAAGAGTCACCACTCGAAGAGATGGTGAATAGGAAAACTTTGCCTATCCAAAAGATGACATTAGAAGTTTTGGAAAAGGTAGACCAAATGTGGGATTCCCTAGACAATAGATTTTAATTTGTTCTTAAAATAGTAGAGGAGTCTAGAGAGAAAGGTAGTGATAATGAAAAAATAAAAAAGAGAGAAGCTAAACATGCACATAGCAAGGGTAAGGGAAAAGTTGCCATCATTGAAGAGGTTGTGGAGTCGAAAATAGATAATGATACTTGATGTGAAATATGTCAATATGACCATCTTAAGGGATGTTGCCCTATAATCTCACATCTGCAGGAATTTGGGATGTATGCACTCAACCCACGATTGAACAAATGACAAGTATCCCAAAGTTTACCTTACACCCAAGGTAACCCAAGATAGTTCCACCAATCCTTAACATATTATCCAAGTGGAACTTCACTATAATCGATTGAGAAATATCAACAGTGGAAGCACCACCCACAATCATGGGGAATGTCACCACCAAGGCAATAGTATCCTTACTGTCAACCTGACCCATATGGATATTACGTGCAGCAGCCAATCTCCCCACGTGACTCTACTAGTCACATCACTCCTCAACCTCACTACCAAGCCCATGAGTATTATGGGAATCCATTGTCTAGATATGATATTTAGCAAGCATATCGTCCTTCTCATCCAGTCGCATCTCTTCCACCAATAGCTCCACTACCACTTGCTCCCATGATGCAAGGTGAAATCCCTAAACAACCGCAACAATGTAATGCCACAAGGGCTGTTAACTCTCAACCTGCTATTGGTTCCAAAAACCACATGAAGAAAAGACCTTTCTTTAGAACCAATAGACCAACCAAACCATTACAATCAGAAGTAGCTAATTCCTTAGACACCTCCCTATCAATCAAAACTTTGGAGCCCCTTCAAATCAACCACTGCACTCAATGCATACAGTCATGCTAACACATGCCCTCATCGACTGGATCAAAGATAGCCACCTTCCTAGGAAATTCTATGATCTTGGAAGTCCTCTGATATACTTACAAATCACTAAAAAAGCATCATGAAAAGCTCTTTTGGATTCAAGTTTCGATGTCAACTTGATTTCTCAAGAAATGTACAAGGCCTGAAACCTACCCCCATTGAAAAAGAGAAACATTTGTCTAGATTTGGCTGACTAGTCCATCACTATCCCATTGGGATTGGTGGAAGACATTGGTACAACTATTTGTGGATGGTGGTACCCAGCTGACTTCCTAGTAATTTAGGTGAACAATGGTAATGGGGACTTCCCAATCATAATGAAAAGAGCATGGCTCTAAGAATTAGAGTGGTTATTATTAGGGTGGTTACACTAATTATTAGAGTGGTTATTATTAGAGTAGTTACTCTAATTATTATAGTGGCTATTATTAGAGAAGTTACTCTAATTATTAGAATGGTTATTATTAGAGTGGTAGTTTCTCTAAAATTAGAGGGGTAGTTTCTCTAAAATTAGAGTGGCAATTTTTGTAATTATTAGAGTAGTTGCTCCGAAGCCTATAAATATAGTGCCCATGTGCATAATAGGGAGTTAAGAAGAATTTAGAAGAAGGATTCAAAAATAAGTTTGGTAGTAGTTAAGTAGCAAAACTTTTAGGAGTCAAGTTAGAGTATTTTCCATGTGCCTGCAATAGGCAGTCTAAGTGTGGACAGATCTTTATTCGAGCATTGTGTACCTAAGCACAACTTGTGTATGGAAATAAAGATGAGCTCTTGGATTCATCCTTGCAACACTTGAGATTTGTTTTCTTACTCATTTTCTTTATTTTCTTTTCTTCTACATTTATTTTATTTTATTTTGTGCACTTTACATTTCTGTTATTAGCATACAAAGTATGATCACTTCGAGCATGCGTGTAACACTTGGTAACCCAATAATGATTAGCATTTCATAATCCTAGTAGTGTTGGGCTAGTTTAGGATATGTATGGTAAGTGAGAATGGATACTAGTGTTAAGAATATTTTAAAGCCTAGTTAATCAGTAGTGAATTTAAATTAGTCACTTAGTTATCTCTCTCTCTCCTCCCTTATTAGCAGTAGGACATAAAAACATAAAAGCTATAAAAATCATATGCCTCAAGCTTACTTAACCATACAATCATGAAATACAAGTAAGTTTGGGAAGAAAATGATCAACTAACCCATCCATGTTCCACAACGGCACATAGGCACTTAGTCCTTGGAATTCGACTAGATCGTGCGTGAAACACTTGTATTTGTATGGTTGAGCGTAGGGGTGCCTCGCCGCTCATCATAATTCATTCTTATTTGTTTTATTTTTTTGTCATGTTATTGTATCATTTTATAAACACATCAATGCGACATTCACAGAGTTATATAAATAGTTAGTCATGTCACATTATATCTACCTTCCAATTTTGTAAGGGACTCTATCCTCATTTTGTTTTAACTTGAAGACAAGTTTCTAGTTAGTCATGGAGGTATGATAAAACCAAATTTTTGATCATTGTGATATTGTAACTATGGTATTGTATCAATGATATCATAGCTACAATGTCATAGCCCATCCTACATCATCATTGATGTGATGTCTTGAGATCTATGTAGCCCTATAAATACTAGCACTTATGTGCACAATCAACAACTTTACATTTCAACACTTAGCCAAAATCTTGCAATTTTTTTCATAGTTTAGTAATTAAGTGAATTCCTATAGTGTGGTGTTGAGTAGTTGTATGATATCTTTATTTGAGTTAATTGTACTTGGACATAGTTCATGATTGACAATAAAGAACAAGATTGCTTATCATTATTGCAACATCCACTTAGTTTTCTTCATGATCACTTAAAATAATTTTGTTGCTTTTTTAGTTAATTATTTACATTTCAAAAAATTTATTTTAAATGTTAATAGTAAGTAGAATGTATATGGTTAGTTTCAAGTACTAATTATAGCTATTTGGTAACCTAATAGTGGCATTGCTTAATTTGCTTAGTAGTAATACTACTTGGTAATCCTAATGAAAACTACATGAGTCTAAGGTGTGTATGGGAGACCAAGACTGGATATCCATCACCCTAGACTAAGTTAGATTTATGTTTTCTTAGTTAACTAGACTTACAATTTTATCTTTAACTATGTTTACCATTGAAAGCATTCAAAGTCCTATAACATCAGCCAATCATATGCCTCACTAAGAGTTAAACCATACACTTGAACTTCACTAGTTGAAAGTGGGAAGACAACAGTCTTGAACTTTACATCAATTACTAGCATAATTACATTGTCCATCCATGAATTATGATCTAGTCATGTGAAAACACTCATGACTTGTATGGTAGAGTGTTGGTATACCTCCACTGCTCATCAACTCTTATTTTTGAGATGAGTAACACTGAGTTATGGCACAAAATACTAGGACACTTTAAGTTTGGAAAACATATAAGCTCTCATCAAGGCTTAAAGTGTGAAAGGAATTCACCAGGGAAGTAATCTAGAAGAGGTATGTCTTGCATGCTAACATGGTAAGCAAACTAGAGCTGCCCTTAAGCCAATGAATTTTCATTACAAAGAAAATATTGAATTACTACATATGGATGTCTATGAACCTTTCAATATAGCTGGTTTTGATTGAAGAAAATATGTCTTTCTTATTATTGATGATTATAATAGAATGTAATTGATAAAATGTATTGAGAAAA
>MNCI01008366.1:1297089-1342142 GCA_015680685.1 Gnetum montanum | reverse complement strand
AATGAGTTCACTTCATCCATTCATCCACCAGTTTCTATGGTCTCTCTCGGCTTGGAAATGTACAGTCCCTTTTCTAATAAGAACTTTTAATGAATCAGTGATTGGGCATTTCTCAAACTAAGGAAGGACTCAAGGATTGAAAAGGGTTTGACTTCAAGGGAACTTGATGCATTTGTGTTGGCCGTTCTCTTGGGTGCTTGAATGTTTTCTTCTTGAGTTTTCTTATTGTTTCGACGTTACCCAATTATCGAGAAGCTAAGCAATAAAAATAACAAGGCCTTTGCATGGTGTGGTTCTCATGCATAAACATATAAAACACAAAAAAAAAAAACAAAAACAGAAAAAAAAAGGAAGAGAGAAAGTGAGAATTCAAAGCACACCCCTAAGACAAAATAATCCTTTGGGCTACAAGCACTGGTTATGGAACTAAAAATGTTCCCTCTAACTAAGGCCCTTCTCACTTCCCATTCTCTCCTTATTTCATCGGAATGGTGGTGGCTCTTGGGTGAAGGCATTCTTGTTACTTCAAGAGGATGGTTCGGCCAAATGCATTGATGCGAGATCACTGGATGTGGTTTGTTTGAGGCCGGACTTGGAATGGGATCTGCTAAGTCACATTAATCATGAAACACATAAGGGGTTGTACACCACCTTGTTCTTGGAATTCCATTCCATTCTCTTCTCTTCATCCTTCTCTCCATTATTCACCTCATTTTCGATTATATCATAAGTGTGTATTTTGGTTGACGCATTGTTTTCTTTTTGGTAAATTCTTGTGGTTAAGACTTTAACTCTTGTTTCAAATGAAATTCCCAGAGCCTACGAACTCTTCGAATGTGGGTTTGTCAGGGCATTAAGGGCATGAGCTTGCTTTGGGGAGGACCCACTAACATTCCTCTTTGGTGCACCAGTTAAATTCTTTCCTCTAACATTCTTGCAATCTATTTTATTTTGTTCATTTCCATCTTGACATCCATTTTCAAATGATGGAGTACCATGCTTGAAATGTTCAATGATAGGTATCAAACAGACGCTTGGGTGTCCAACTTGAGGAAGCAAATTCAAGGGTGGAAACAAGAAGCACATGAACCCTTGGATGCGACCATTGGCTGATACTATGCCTTGATGCAAAAATGCCCTAGCCATGATTTTTCTCAATTGGCTCAACTCCACCACATTGTAGACAGGCTTCATAATGAAATGAGGAAAGCCCTTAGTGTCTATGCCCAAGGCTGCTTATTAGAACTAACTACCAATTAGGTATAAAGGTTAATAGATTAGGTAGCTAAAGAGGAGGGCAAACTAAGAAAAAGGGAAAGTGTAGAGGAGTACAATTGCAATCCTTCTATTTGCAAGTGGAAGGTTCGATTCTGTGACAGTGAGGATGAATCTGTATTTGATGAGGGGATGCATAAAAAAGCCTTGCCACTTCAACAATTCCAATTTGAACTTATGACCAAGGTTGATCAGTTAAGAGACTCCATGGATAGCAGATTTCAAGCTATTCTCAAAATTGTTGAAGAGTTCGGAGAACAAGGTAGTGATCTTGAGCACAGGAGGCACAAAGAAGCTAAACGTGCATATTACAAAGGTAAGGGTAAAACTACTACAATAGAAGAGGTTGTGGATGGTGACTTAGATGATGATCGTGGATGTGATGTCTATCAGTATGAACATCCTAAGGGATGTTGCCCCATTGTGTCACATCTTCAAGAGTCTGGGATGTATGCCTTACATCCATGACTTACAAAAAGGCAAACATCTAGGAGGTTACCTTATCCTCAAGGTGATCGTAGGCACTTCCACCAACAATAGCCATATTATCCAAGCAGAGCTCCGTTGCAATCGTACGAACAATACCAACAATGGTAGTAACCACAAGGATGGGCGCTTGCACTGCCAAGGCAACAATACCCTTATTGGCAACCTGATTCATATGGTTATCACATTCAGCAATCCATGTCTCCACATGATTCTTCTAGTCATGTTTCTAATATTCAACCTTACTACCACCCTTTTGACTATTATTGAACTCCTCTCTACATGAAAGAAGGGACGATGCCCCCTATCCTTATCCTCCTCCTATCCCTACACATACTCCTCCTTTAGTTACATAGCTACCACCTACTCCTCCTATGTAGGGTGAACTACCCACTCAATTGCAACAATGCAATGCTACGAGGGATGTTAATTTATAGCCTAATCATCAATTGGAGGGGTTGAATGCATAATCAAAGAAAAGACCTTTGTTTCAACCCTGTAGTCCACCTAAGCCTTCACTTACACCTACGGTTGAGAACCCTGCTCCTGCCTCTTCCTTTATATCAGATTCCTTCGAACCTCCTTCAAACCAAACTCTACCAAGGATCCATACCATAATACTTACTCACACAGTGTCTGATTGGATTTGTGTAAGAAACCTTCCAAGGAAATTAGTTGATCCTAAAAGTCTTCTAATTTATTTGCAGATTATTGGGAACGAATCGTGTAAGGCTCTTTTGGATTCAAGTTCTGGTGTTAATTAATTTCTCATGAGATGTACATTGCCTGGAACCTACCTCCTCTTAAGAAAAGCAACATTAGATTAGAATTGACAAACCAGTCCATCACTATTCCATTAGGATAGTTGAAGGCATTGTGATCATTATCTGTGGGTGGTCTTATCTTGTTGACTTCCTAGTAATCAAAGTGGAGAACTATAAAGGGGATTTTCCAATCATCATGGGAAGAGCATGGCTGAAAACTGTAGATTCAAGAATGGGCATAAGAGATCTTTCCTTGGAAATCTCTAAAGAAAATGCATTTGGAAAGATTGAGAAGAAGGAAGTTCTATGCATCACGTATAATGATAGTAGGTACAATTTTGTGCAAAAACTTTGGGCCATCAAGTAAGCATCCATCTCTACATGCAAACAGTATGTGCCAAAAGTAGAAATTCAAAGGTGTCTATACGTAGTAACCAAAAAATAGGAGGGCACCTAGTGGCTGACCATTGATTCAGAAAGCAGCACACTGTGCATGGAACTAGCTGAGAGCCTCACATGTGAATATGTCACAAGCATGGATGAACTTGAGTAAGGTCATCACTAACTCTTTGATGATACAAAAGATGACACTTATTGGGGAGAGTTGGAAATTCCTAATAACTTTAAGCAATAACCCCTTGAACTAAAAATGCTATCGGCTGGAATGGAATATATATTTTTGAAAATAAGAAGCTGGTTATAATCAATGTAAGAGTTGCTCCAGAATAAAAAGAGATGCTGTTGAAGGTAGTTGAAAGATGGTCAATAGCTTTTGCTTGGTCATACCCTGAACTCATAGGGATTGATTGTAGGATATGTCAACATTGCCAAAATGACAGCCATAGAGGCAGTTGAACCCCAAATTGAAGTAAATCTTCAAGGAGGAAATCGAGCAACTCCTCAAGGCGAGGTTCATCTATCCCATTGCGGATAGCAAGTGGGTTAGCCCACTTGTAATTGTGCCAAAGAAAGGTGGCAAATGGTGGGTTTGCATTGATTTTAGATTACTGAATATGGCAACATTCAAGGATCACTTTTTGTTGCCATTTGTTGACTAGGTGTTCAACACAATATCAAGGCATTAATACTACAGTTTCCTAGATGGTTATAGTGGCTATAACCAAATTCAAATTGCATAAGAGGACCAAGCAAAGACAATGTTCACAAGTCTCTAGGGCACTTTTGCATATCATAAGATGCTGTTTGGTTTATGTAATGCCCCTACCACATTTCAACACCTAGTCCTAAGCATCTTTCAACAGTAGATTGGTAGTGGTGTAGAAGTTTTCATGGATGAATTCTCTACCTATGGAGCTACATTTGAGCAAGCTTTGAACTGCCGTGAGTAAGTGTTGAAACAATGTGTCGAAACTAACTTGTGGCTCAATTGGTAGAAAAGTGACCTCATGGTCTAGGAGGGCATTGTATTAGGGCACAAAATATCATAAGAAGGAATTGAGGTGAACCCTAAAAAAATAAGGGTCATCCAAGGAATAACCCATGAACTAGAAATAGTTAAATATGTGTAGTTATTCCTTGGACACATTGGCTACTATCAACAATTCATTGTAAAACCATTGGTTGAACTAACAAAGAAAGATGCTCCTTTTGTTTGAACCTCGGAATGTGAAAAAGCATTCCAGCAATTGAAAGAAAGGCTTATGAAAACTCCAATTCTATAAGCACTTGATTAGTCTGAACTATTTCATATCATGATAGATGCATCAAATTATGCTTTGGGAGTTGTGCTGATGCAGTTATATGATAAGAAACGTCTATACTATATCCACTATTCCAGCCACAGCATTGTGGGTGCATAATTAAACTACACCACTACAGAAAAAAATTGTTCTAGAAAATTTTAGGCATTATGTGCTTGCATACAAGGTGTTTGTGCACACAGATCACAGTGTCATCCACTTCCTAATGAATAAGCTAGTTGTGATCCCCCATGTTATATGGTGGTTGGTGATCTTACAAGAATTCGATCTTACAATGGTAGATTAAAAGAGCATTGAGAATGTGATTGATGATCACTTGTCTCGGTTGTGATGGGATGACAAAGAGGATGAAAACCCATTATCTAATATGTTTCTTGATGAACTCCTTTTTGCTGGAGCAATAACTAAACAAATGCCTAATAAGCCAAAATGATATGATAACATTCTCATCTATTTTCTTATTCAGGAGATGTCACAAGGGCTAGACCATTGGAGGAAACCATAGTTTCTTTACCAAATAAAGCACTTCATGGAAATCAATAGACACCTCTACAAGGTGTGCATTAATGGCCTGGTTCATTGGTGTGTCCCTAATGCCGATCAATTGCACGTTCTCTAAGACACTCATGAAGGTTCTTATGGAGGACCCTATGCTGGGAGTCACATGGCCATTAAAATCCTGATGGCAGGGTACTATTGGCCAACACTCTTCAAGGATGTGCACCATTTTGTCCACTCTTGTGAACGATGCCAACAGGATGGTGGAATGACTACTCAAATGGAGGAACCTCAACAATGGATTCAACCATTAGAACCATTCGACATTTGAAGCATTGATTTCATGGGTCCCATCATGCTCATGTAAAATGGAAAGGCTTACATCATAGTCACTGTTGACTATTGTACAAAATGGGCAGAAGTAGCAACCATCATCTAATTTACATCTTCTATTGCTACTCAGTTTGTACAACAAAATGTTGTAAATAGGTTTGGTGTGCCATGTGCATTAATTTCTAACAATGGAACTCATTTTATGGGCACTACTTTTTTGAAGCTTATGGAACGCTTGGGGGTTGAACACAAACTCACAACACCTGATCATCCCCAAGCTAATGGTCAAGCTAAGGTTATGAATAGAGAAATCACAAGAATACTAACAAGAATTATTAGCAAGTATAGGAAGGACTAGAGCACAAAACTCAACAATGCCCTTTGGGCCTATCACTTAACTTGGAAACTTCCTATAGGCTACTCCCCCTATGAGCTTGTGTAAGGAAAACTACCAACACTTCCTATTCAAATTTGAACTCTATACACTTTCAACAACTTGTGACCTTGACCTTGACTTAAGTCTATTCCAAAATGAAAGACGAACGAATCTGAACCTGCTAGACGAAAACTGATTAGTAGCCTTATCATCTAATGAGTTGCATAAGTCTTATAATAAAAAGCGTCATGACCTAAAAATTAGAAAAGTTAAATTTCAACTGGGAGATAAGGTTCTCTACTAGAGCCCTGCACATGTACCTCAACGAACTAAGTTCCAAACATTGTGGGAGGGACCTTATATCATTTATGAAACTTTTCCTTTAGGGGCCATGATGATTTATAAACTTGAGAGCCCAAACAAGAAACAACTGGTTAACATTCAACAAATTAAACCTTTCCATGAGCATATGCCAACTAATACAATAAGCACCTCATTCAATGGACAATCATTCTCCATATTTTGGATCTTCTCCTTTTAACTTAGTCGTGGGAAGATGGCCAACCATGCTAACCATTCAAGTGGTGCTTCAGTTTTTTCAACTTTTTTGTTTTGCACATTTTTCATTTTACAATGTTTTGTTTTACATGTTCTTTATTTTACATATTTTTGCTTTATGTTATTGATCTTTTCTAATTTTTTGTTTTACACCATCGTTAGTACATTTGATATTTCTTGAATAATTTACACTTTCTTTTATATTTTCTTGTATTTGGTGTGATTTTCTAACTTTTTATTAATAAGTGCTAGGTACATTGGTAATGCATTACTTGATGATGGTATGCATTATTTTTGTTATTTGATTATTGGTGTCTGGTTTCAAGCTTTAAATTTCATCATGGATAATTAGGACATGGCTTATTTTTCATGTAACAGGCAGTGAGTCCACAACATCCACCCATCCACACACTATGGTTTTCTTTATTTTGAAAACGTGTAGTTCCTTTTTCATTAATAAAACTATAATAAATTTGTAACTTTGGTAGTTTCCAAAATTGAAAAGGATTCAAAGGTTTGAATAGGGTGTGGCTTCAAGGGGATTCAGTATTCTTTATACTTTTCTATTTGCTTGGGTTTATGTTTGTTTCCATGAATTTCTTATCGTTCTATGCCAATCAATAAAGAAAGTTGAATAAGTCCTTGCATGATGTGGTTCTCATAAAAAAGTGATGAGTATTCAAAGCACACCTCTTGGACAAAATAAATGCATACATCCTTGCATGGTGTGGTTCTCATCAAGAAGAAAAAGAAAACAAAAGATGAGGATTCAAAGCACATCCCTTGGATAAAATAAATGCATGTCTTTGCATGGTGTGGTTTCCACTTCAAAAAAAAATGGAAATTCAAAGCACACCCCTTAGATAGAATAAACATGCTACAAGCATTGGTTATGGGACTTGTCTCCTCTAACTAAGGCCTTTTCTCACTTCTTACTTCTTCTCTAATTTGGAATAGTGGTTGTTCTGTGGGAGTACTCTTGTCTCTCAAGGGATAGATTGGTCTTAGAATGTTGATGCAAAGTCACTGCAAGTGGCTGGTTTTGATCTGGATTGAGGTTGGATCCTATCAAGTCATTTAACCACAAAATCGACAAGGGACTTCATGTGACCATAATCAGAAACTCCATTCCACTCTCTCTCTCTCACCTATCTATGCTTTCCATGTTCCACCTCACTGTCAATTTTATGTTTTGGTTCAATGTTCTGGTTTGATGTGTTGGAATTCTTAGTTATTTACTTCCAATTTTTTGTACTTAACCTTTTGTAACCATTAATCATTCACGGAGCTCATAGACTCTTTGGTTTGAAGTTATGCAAGGGCATAAAAGGCCTATGCCTACTTTGGCGAGGATCCATTTGCATATCTTTTGGTTAGATTAGTTAAGTTCTTTATTCTTAGACATTTTTACAATCAAATTCTTTTTATTTACATCATTGATGACATCCAATTGTACACATCTTCACAACAGTTTTTAGTGAATTCTTCTTTTCATTATTATGAATTCTTATACTCTCTTCAAATATTTCCTTGTATTGAACTTTTTCAAATTTAATGGACCACTTAATTTAATTAAGCCTATCTATCAACTTTCCTGCTAACATTATCAAAGAAACCAAACTACCTCAATCACAACTTAGCCAAGTGTAACCACCAGACAAGGCATTTAATAGTTATATGTTACATGTTACATACTAATTCATGATCCTGTTGTGCTTGCAAAGGGAAGCATGGATTGGAAGTGGGACTATCTTCACTAAGGATGATGCAGCAGTACCACACAACGAGGATCGTTTGTGATCAAAGGATCTCTTCTCTCTCTCTCATTCTCCTGTTGCTAAGAGGTGTTGGATGTTAATATTCTCTAAGGTGTTCATTGCTCTTCTCATGAACACCCAATGTTGTAAAAATTGTAATTACATACACATGGGCACTTAGAGTCTGTATGTTTGTTTCATCTCAGTCAATTTTTCATGTCAGTCAATAATCCCATATGCACCCAATATGTGATATTATAAAGAACTTGTTCCTCCTCTTCTTCACTCGAGGGCAAGTTTTCATTCAGTCATGGGGGTATGATGAATCACTATTTTGTGTCGACCATGACGTTAGGTACGCGATGTCAAGGCCACAACGTTGCATACATGATGTCAGGGCTTAGATCGGATGTCAGGGTATATTCCCCAAGTCTATAAATACCGTGTGTGGGCTTCTGTTTTGGGGAAGTTTTTGATCATTCTTAGTCAAAGCAGTGAAGCTCTTGTAGTTTATTTTCCTCAGGGTTAGAATATTTTCTGAGTGCTTGCAAAAGGAGTCCAAAGTGTGTGTGGTTCGTTGTTCAAGCATTGATGTACTTGAGTGTAGCAGTGTTATGGAAATAAAAAAAAAACTCTTTTGACAATCCTTGCAGCATTGAGAATAGCTTAACATTTTATTTAATGCATTCTACTTTCATGTTCTTTACTTTAATGCATTTGATTAAGCAATTTAATTTTAGCAATTAATGAACACAAGCACAACCACTTCAAGCATTCATATAGTACTTGGTAACCCAGTAATGCCTAACATTTGGTAGCCCAGCAGTGCTATATGTGTTCAGGATGTGTCCAGGAAAGTTCGGCGATTACTTGTGTTAGGCTAGCTAAGCAATAGACATTAGTCTTAATATACTCTACCTTTATTCTTGTTGTAGGTGATTACATCCATAAAACATAAAATGATAAAAATTCATATATCTCAATTACACTTAAACCATACCCTTGAGCCTCACAAGTGTAGTTGAGAAGACAACAAACGTTCTTAATGTTATTTCACTTCCTAGAGGAACTAGTATATGTGATAACTATAGGTCCATGGAATTCGACTGGATCACATGTAACGCCTTAGTGATTCATATGGTTGGACATAGGGGCACCTCA
Source organism: Gnetum montanum (assembly GCA_015680685.1). Taxonomy (NCBI): domain Eukaryota; kingdom Viridiplantae; phylum Streptophyta; class Gnetopsida; order Gnetales; family Gnetaceae; genus Gnetum; species Gnetum montanum. The sequence continues at coordinate 1,333,213 of MNCI01008366.1, read as the reverse complement.
CTACTTATTAGTAAGGAAGTGAACTCATGGGGATTTGTTGGGTTCTCTTCTTAACTTCCTTTGTGTGGTTTATGGCTTCTCTCAGAATGTAACATCACTCCTCCATCTACAGTGAAAAAGGAAGCTCTATCTTTGCATGGTGTGGTTCCCATCCAAAAATTCAAAAAAAAAAGAAAGAAAAAGAAAGAGAGAGAGAAAAAATAATAATAGAAATTCAAAGCACATCCCTTAGACATAATAATGGGCTACAAGCATTGGTTATGGGGCTGGAAAAACATGTTATCCATGCCTGAAGGCACCCCTCTAACTAAGGCCCTTCCTTCCTTCTTATCTTTTCTTCTCTTTTTGGAGTGATGATTATTCTTTGAGGTGGCTGTGGACTCATGGTGGTTGATAGGATGGAACACATTGAAACACCACCAAATTTGGTTTGCCACATCTCAACTACAAATTTGTCTAAGTTTCAAAATTTGGAAAATTTTCTTAAGTGTTGACACTACGCTCCCCATTGCTGGGACTACACCCCAAACCGTAGTTGACATAAATGGTCTAGATTTGCAAGATTTTTCAAGTGTCGATAGCAGCTACAAAATTTTCTAAGTTTCATGACTATGCTCTCACTACCAGGACTATTTTCTAGAGCATAGTCAGCATGAAAATAACTAGTTTTGGAAATTTGCCTAAATGTTAAGCTAAAATCTATTAGGCTATGTTGGCATGGAAGAAATAGTTCGACAAATTTTCTAACTTTTGAGTGTATGCTTTCTACTACCCTTTAGAGCGTAATTAGCATAGTTTGCATGAGGAGATCAATTTTTGCTAGATTTTTCCAAGTGTGAAGGCTATGCTCTCACTATCGAGACTATGCTCTAGAGCAGAGTCAGTATAGCCAGAACTAGAACATACGTCTTGTAAAATTTGCCTAATTGTTGGACTACGCTCTAGAGCATAGTCAGTGTAGTCATGCACAACAACCTTTAGAAGCTTTCAAAACTCAGCATCGGCCTTCATCTTAGTTTCGACACACGTTTAGTGAGTAGAATCAGTAATTTGCATTTCTTTTGCACCTCCCATTTGTCCCAAAATTGTACCTATGCTTGATGCCACTTGAGAGAGCAGATAGCATAGTTTAGAGCTTAGTCTCCAAAACTACACTATTTTGCATTTTATTAGGTACATTGCAGTTTGTTTAGCACTTGCACATGTAGTTTGGTAGCATAGTCATAGATTGGCAGTCTCACAAGGTACATTGGAGCATACCAGCTAAACACCATTTGCTTCAGTGAGAGTGTAGTTGGGTATAGCATAGTTCCAACTACCCCTTTGCCATGTGGGGTCTGATTCAGAATTCATGGAAACCCTAGCCCTATAAATACATCATCATTTTATGTTTTAGTGGTTGGAAATTCTTGCATTTAATTGGTAATTTGCATTTTGAGCAATCTTGCATCCAAGTGCACTTGGCATTTTAGCAAACTCTGATATAGCATTCGGCACCATTACATATCATTCGGGACACCGTAGGCCATTGCAACCTATAGGACATTTTGGTAGCCAACCCAGCAAGCCTAGACTTCATGGTAGACATCAATCTTCACAATCTAGACACCTTGAGACTATGACTACACTGCGTACTGTGCTTATTTATACATTGTGTACCTCCTCACCTTTTTCTTTGCAGTCAACTATGCTCCCCCTATTTGGGGTGGTGCCTCTTTCTCTCTTGCTCACTCCCTGTGCATTTTTGTCATTTTTACTCACATTTTCACTATTTTTTTTGCACATATTCACATGTTTACACCTTTTTTTTACACCAGGAACCTCAACTATGCTCACCCTAGTTGACATCGTGGACATTGCAAACACTCTGCAAACCCTTGACATTTGTTTCAATGTAACATCCTGTAAGTCTTAGTTCAATTGACAAGACCATTATGAGCACCCCGCCTCTATTTTTAGTAGGCCCTCACATGGATGTAGGGTCAAACTGTATGATTGTAGACCTCTTGGTGTACCATTTTCAGTTGCTACAGTTTTCTGGCGCTAAAAGGAGGGCCTTCGCCATTTCCTATTGTTATCTCCCTTGGTTGTTGTCCTGTGTGCTCTCTTCACTACCACTGCTAGCTTTAGGCTAGTGTAGATCTCATACCTCTGTGGACCTGCCTTGGTAGTAGCTGAATGTTATGTTAGCACAGGAGTTGTCTACAAACTATTGGTGTAGACTGGACCCCATCATCAGTTCCCATAGAACCCCCACTTGACAACACCATAGCATATACCTTACACTTAGCCAAATTTTGGGTGTTTAGGAGAGTGTAGCTAGCTATTAACGTAAAGAGCGTAGTTAGCTCTAGCGTAGTAAGCGTAGTCCTAGAGTTGGCCATTTTTTTGATAGTTTACACTTAGTCACTTTTTCTACATTTTTTAAACTAGACATTTTTTAGTAGTTTTACACTTAGCTATTTTTTCTACATTTTCATACTTAGTCATTTATTCTAGTTAGCAGAGTTAGCCTTTTTCTATCTTTCGCAAATAGCAACTTTGCATCTTCCCCTTGCATCATGAATCCCAATCAGCCTTTGAGCTCTACTTTAAGTGCGGTTGTTGTTTGGCTTGTTCAGCAAGAAATCTTGATTGACCATCCTCTCAGTCCTTCCATAAAATAGAGGCAATCTTTTAGGTTGTGCAACTTACATCTTGAGTACATGGTGTTCAACGATGAGTAGTATAAGTTCATTTACTCAAAGCTCTAAGTGGGTTTGTACGTAGACTACCAAGAAATGGAGGCCAAACGTAGTTTTGAGCTTATACATCGAGACGGGAAGGAATACTTTCTCTCTACTATGGACTTCATTCCACTCACGGAGCCCTACTAGTGGATGCTAGATAACCTCATCCAAAACATTGGTCATCATGTAGGAAGAGACTATGAGAAGCCCTTGCAGGAGGAGTAGGATGAGTTTGAAGCTTGATTTGAGCATGATGATTCATTCCACACCTCATTCCAGTGGACAACCTTTACTTTTTTTCCTCCACAGTCTCGCTAATCTACCTTCTTAGAGACAGTCATTGGCCTAGTGTCACTGCCCATGTCCACGCTTGTGGTGGTGACTCACTAAACACAGCACACACGCCAAGATATTACACATCCTTTTAGCCTACCTTTTTGCATACCTTCATAGCTTGTTCCATCATTTGTACCAGCAATCATTACACCTATGCAACCATACATGCACACTGTGCACATTCCTCTGTTGCATATGGCTTAGGCATCTTTTGTCTCGCCTGTTGTGTCGACACCCTTCACAATAGCCCAAGCATCCTACGTCGTGCTTGTCGTGTTGGCACATTTCACAATGGCCCAACCCACAAACACATGGTGGGGCCCAACCAATGTGTTCATGGCACAAACCACACAACAAGCATCATGTGTGATCACACAACCTAGAGCCAGGTCGTGGGCCACCCAAACAACACAATGGGTAGCATAACCTACATAACCTACTACAATTGCACCGTGTTTAGATCAAGCATTCTAGCTTATTCAGACTCTAACCGAAGAGGTCAAGCAGCTCAAGGTTGCCTCCTCTAAAATGGTCCATGTAATGGAGTTCTACCAGGATGATCTAATCAGTTTTATAGTTCAACCACTGGCATTGTCCATCACGGTCTAATTACCCTAATTCACCAAATACAATAGTGAAGGGGACCCCAATGCCCATATGGTAACCTTTCGATCTAAATGCCTCTTACTGTAGGCAAGGCATTAGACTAGTATTGTGTGCTTTCCAGGGCCTCCATTTCTTCTTTAGAGGAGTTGCTCACCCAATTTTTCATGCGCTTCAAGTATAACTTGAAGTCTAAGGTGACCTTGGATTAGTTGATGCAAGTTAAGTAAGGTCACTTAGAGCTCGTGCAAAAATTCATTCAGTGCTGGAGTACATTGCTCAACAAAATTCATGAGCCCATCGTGGAAACACACATACTGGTTATTTTTAAAGGTGCAGTGAATGAGTTCATTAAGTCAAAGTTGTATTACCTTACCTTGTAATCCTTAAGCCAAGTGTTCACTTAACCCAAGAGCATTCAGGAAGTGGTAGAGGCTAACAAGAAGCCGACCTACGTGGCCTATAAAAACTTGCATGCAAAGAAAGAAAAAGACAAGGACAAGGGAAAATAGGCAACCATAACTATAGCAATGGTGGCCAATGAGCCGAAGCCAAACAACACCAAACCAATGGCCAAGCCACCCAAGGCCCTAGTCAACAATAATAAGGCAGTTGGCTCTAGCACTTTGGAAAACAACCAATGTGCATCATTGGTAGCCATGACACCAATTGCCCCAAGGCCAAACTTTGAGCACAAGGACCACTCAAAGTACACACCATTATCGCTTAAGTTGTCAAACCTCTTGGATCAATTGATTCATGCTGGATGCATCTAGTAATAGCAGATGCCTAAGGATGCCCACAAGCATCATGACCAATATTGTGAGCTCCTCAAGAATTCCTCAGCTACATTACCCAACAAGCCTCTAGTCCTTAAGCATTTTAGATTGGACCGGTTTTGCTAATATCACCATTTTCCTAGTCATGATATGAATTTTTGCATGGCCTTACAGGATGATGTACAATGCATGATTGATAGGGGTGAGCTTGCCATTGATGCAACCAACCTAATTCGCCCCCAAAATCAATCAATGTTGGTCTATAAGGACCCTCTTAACATAAGTGGTGCATAGTACACTATTAATGCTATTAGCGTTAACGACTTAGAACCAGCACAGGAGCCATTCATGGTTTGTGTGTCCTTTAGTGATGTTAGGGCCTCCTCATCCTTAATTAGTTTGAGGACCCCTTTTGTTTTTATGGCACCACCTTGGGCACCCATAACATCCTTTGTGGTTAGGGTCCCATAGCATGTTGCAGTAGAACCACCCAATCACCCTTTGTCATAAGGGTGTTGCAATGTGTAGACTCCCCACCTGTTAGGAGTCTAGTGGTGGGAAATGCATTGGTCCCTACTTGCTCAAGACCCCATCTTGCAAGCAACCCAAACAAGCAATCTAGGTGGCAACTTGGGAGGCCCAACGAGTGCCTCACCAATCAAATGCTTAGGCACTGCCAAGAGCAAAGGGTATTAAGCCCCCCAAAGCCTATCCCCTTATCCTCTATTCCCATGGCCCAATCAATCAAGAAGGCCACAATAAGCAACCAACAATGGAGCACTAAGGCTCCAAAACAGGCAAGGTAAGCAAAGCCAAAATGTCCTCCATGAGAGATTTCTCTTGGGCCGCATGGAGGAGATGAAGGCCAACAATAAGGTAGCAGATAGCGAAAAGGACTTCCTTCATGCATTGACCTAGGTCAAATAGGCCTTGAAATAGAAAAACAAAACACTAAGCTTGTACAACCTGATAATGACCTCATGTGCCCATTGTGAAGCATTAGTTCACATGCTGACCTCCATTTCTAGTACAGAGGACATCCCAGCGAATGAACAATTTATCCATGGTATGATGTTGCCCCATGCCCCATAGGAGTTGAGTTTAATGCCCTTAGAATTTCATGATGAGGCAATCAAGATGGACCTTGAGAAGGGTCAAGTCATTATTGCATTAATGTTTATCATAATCCCTGTGGGATAGTGCAGAATTCGTAGGGTGAACGTCGATGATGGGACAACAACCAATGTCATCCCATACACACTCATTGACAGGCTGGGTGTTACTGACCAAATCAAACCTACAAAGACAACATGCCTAAAATCGGATCACATGTTGTTGTAAGGGGGATGGTCATGATAGCCTTCATGGTAGGGGAGAAATTCTCCATCACCATAGAATTCATTGTCATCGAGGAGATGCCTAGATTCAACTTGATCCTGGGTAGGCCTTAGTTGGCCCTACTATAGGCTGTCTCCTTCCCAATCTATCAAGAAATCCACCTTTTGTACAAAGGTGGAGAGGTTATCATCTATGGTAACAATGCAACCCCTCTAACCATTATCAACATTGACACTAAACAAGGGTCAAAGGTGGAGTTCCTTGATGATGTGCCTCCTGCAAAGGACAAAGGTGAAATATGTGAGGTAGACCAACCTGAGGAACCAAAGGAAGCCATTGACCTCCTGGAGGATGCTTTATAGCTGATGAAGGTTAAGGAAAGTACCATATCATGTTGTCAAGGCCCTATACACCCCTTAACCCACACTGGGTTAGGAAGCAACTGTGTGACTAAGGCATCCCCTTAGTCTAACATGTGCTAAGTGCTTGCCTACCCCCACTTCTGCATACTTCGCTTGTTTGCATTTTGCTTGCATTTTATATTTAGCTTGGTTGTTTGCATTTTTACATTTTTTATCTCATTATGCATTTATTTCTTTTATTGGTGCAGCTTTGCTTAGTTTACATTTTCGCTTGCTTAAGTTTACTTTTTAGTAGTTGTTAGTCTATAAAACATTAAAAATACATAAAAATCATAAAATTCAAAATTACAAAAAATACCATGGCTCGAAAAGGCTTTAAACTATAACATGGCTTGCCATGGCCTAAAACTAGCAATCTCTCTTTCATCGCATGGCCCGAGATGGCCTAAAACTACTAGCATAGCCTACCATGGTCCTAAATTGGCATTGTGCAACCCATCATGACCTAAAACTAGCAACATTTTTCTCTTCATTGCATGGTTCAAAATGGCCTTAAACCATCACTGGGGTCTGAAATGGCCTAAAACTATCAACACTCTATTTGCATACATGGCTTGAAATGTTCAAAAAACTAGCAATTACTATAGCCCATTCGCACCAACTCATCACATCAGTAGCATCAAACACGTCGTAAATAAATGCAAAAGTCTACACATCATACACTTCATATAGCAAAATGTCCATGACATCTCATAGAAATAATAGTGCATAACATGAACATTTGCACCATACATCAAAAAATACGCAAAAATGCAAAAAAAACCAAACAACAAGGATACATCAGGATATGCTCAACTAGTGTTACTAGGTGGGTGTGGAGCTCTCTCTTCATCCATTACACCATTGGGGCTTGTAGCATTGTCTGGTGCTTGTTAACCACATAGTGAAATAACAAACTTTAACTGTACCATATACAAACTAACATAAAAAGCATATAAGCAATAATTAAAAAACTAATATGAGAGGGTCCCGCATCAATCATGTTTGGAGGCAAACTATTAAGGCCCTCCTCCAAACATTAGAGGATCTTAGCCTCAGATAGCCACATCTAGTCCTTCTGGCCAAAGTCAACTCCTACGAGGGTCTTGCCTTTGTCCACGATGGTCCATGTGGGTGGCTTCATAGCAAATGTGGTAAATGAAGCCTCTCTTAAGGGCGTAATAATCTCCCTCTCTAGCGAACCACTAACCACTATATGATGAGCAAATATCTTGAAGGCCAGTCTCCCGCCAATTACCTCAACGAACATCTCAAGGTGGTAGTGATTAACAGACTCTTCTTTGAGCTGCTAAAGATATGCATCTCGCTTACGCTTATAGCGATGTTTGTGGTTCTTTTTCCTTTGCCCCCACTTGCATACTTTAGCACTGAAATTTTTCCAATCCTAATTCTTTTGGACAAGTAGGTCCATCTATAGCCATTGCTCAATGATCTTTCAGGTGGCCTTGTTCTTACCTTGGATCTTCTTGATGCATGCCTATACAATCGTAGGAGTAGCCTCCTTTGTCAGGCTGGTCTAGTAAGGCCTTTTGATGTTTACCTTGGATGGCCCCATCATTTTCGCAATATAGCAATTAGCCTTGTTCACATCCCCAATAATAATTGGGGGACACTTGCCTATGTTATCATGGGAATAGTGTGACCACCCTAGGTGACCTTTGGTCATCACTGAGTATGAATCATCAATCCTTTTTAGGGGGCCTTGTAAGCGAGTGGTTGTGAACATGTGCTTTACCCAAGGCTTAGATAGCTGCTCACAGTCTTGCACTATGCGTTGCTTGCTATCTTGAACCACTAGAAGCTCTGCGAACCTTTGCAGATATCTTGTGAAGAATGCAAAGTCTACGTGAGACCTCGCCTTGAGGATGTAGCGTAGCTTGGTGATCTTTGCGTGTAGGTTGGTGGCAATGTAGGAGGCCCAGTTCAACCTCGTGCTTTGTTGTAGCACCTCCTTCATCACTTGCACCTACTCAATTCCAAGGATTTTTTCTTGGGAGAGCAACTTCAAGAAGGTGTGAGCATGAAAGAGAGGGTAGAGCTCCCATACCTCAAGCACACACACATCTTTACTTGGGATGCTTATGTGAGATTGAGTGGCTTCCAACTAGTCCTAAATCTCTCCCCTATGGTCCACCTCCTTATTGCCCTTGTCAACGACCAATGGGCCATCAATGGGAAGGTCAAAGAGGTCAAAAAGGAGGCCTTGTGTAGGTCTAGGACTACCCTCACACCATGCATGTAGGTGATGAAGTGGTAGACATTACTACTGAAGGAGTGTATGATGGTGACCATTTTGGCCATCGAAATGCTTAGGCTAAGGGCCAAAAATAGATCCATCAACCCAACACATGTGAGCTGATTGGTTAATGCCTCCTAGGCCTGATGACACAACCAATGTTGTGCCCTCTCTACATCACCATATTTCATGATGAGGGTGGCCTTAGTATGGCCTATGGTGACCACTGTCACCTCTTCTGAAGTAACCACAACTACAACAAAGGTAAAAACAACATTAGCATTATGCAAAGACAAATCAACAAGTGCATGTGAGCAAGCATAAGAGTCAAACAATAGATGCTTACGTGGAACAAATGGTGTGTAGGATGGAGGTGGTGGTGCAAGTAGCTCCTTGAGGTTGAGCTCACCACTAGCCCACTCCTCATCAAGCTAGTCATAGGTCTTGCACTGCTCGAACACCTTTAGGTACCAGGTAGGATAATCCTTTAAATAATCTCCCAGCTGTTTAAGGACAACTTCTCAAATGTTTGAACTAGAGAAGAACACCTCTAGGGTGGTGTGAGTCAAGGAAAGAGGCTCGTCCTCATTGTGGAGACCCTGATTATCAACTCTGAATATGGCATTAAGCATGAGCAGTTAGTGGTTAGCAAACTTAGCATGAGCTAGTGGCAAAAGAACACAATGGAAAAGTCATGAGAGCACTTACCCTTCGACGTAGTATACCATTCCAAGTAGGTTCTAAAACAAAGTATGCACATGCAAAGTAATGAAGAGGATGTTATTCTTGTTGTAGCAAGAGAACTTTGGCATTCACCAAATCCTAGATAAGGGATGAGTACCCCTGGGGCCTTAGCCCAAACCACCTGCTTTGTCATCACCGGTAGTGGGCTCATCAAACATAAATCTCAATATGTCCCAGTTGGCTTGGGGTAGCAATATCTTGGTGATGACACTCACAATCTCCATCGTTAAGTGTGACCACATCATTGCATTGAAATGTTGGAGCAAGAACTCTAGGAACTTGTGTACGCCTAGTTGAAACCACATTGCCTGATAACCCAATCACATATTTGGTGCAGGCATGTTGGGCACCGGCTTACTCATGTAACAGAGAATGCCAATAAGCTCCACGATGACTAGGATGGGCTTTAGCAACACTCTGCAACTGCAAAGCAATAAAAAAAAGTGTTAGTATACACTGGATGCAATAATACATTAAATTAAACTTAGTAAAAATTAATGTAAAACAACATAGGTTAACAAAAATATCTTAGGGCCCTTGGGGCCTCATGGGTATAGGATGTCAATATACACATTTGACACACCTAGTATTCACTAGGCTATAGCATGATTTGCATAGCCTTAGCAGTTTGCTTTACATGTTTGCACATCTAGCATTTAGCATTACAGTTTACATGTTTGGGCAATATAGCACTAGCATTCTACATTTTTCAAGTTAGCATTTTGCACAAAATTTTTAAAAAAATTTTGAACTCTAGGTATCATTGTCCAAAAAATAGGAAAAAATTCTAACTCTGGGTTACCTGCCTAGGGAGCATAGTCCAGAAAAAACATGTAAATGTTTCTAACTCTGGTTCACATTGACTACGTAGTCTTGGACTACAAAAAATTCTAATTGTTAGCTACGCTCCCCATGGAGCATACTCCCAAAATTTCAAAAAAATTTCAAAAAAAAGATAATGACAAAGAACCAGAAAGCACAAAAAATGCATCCTTGGCATCGCACCTCCCCTTGGCTTGGGCAGCTGTGCAATCATGATATTTATCGTAAAAAGTTATGAAAAATTTTTCTACGAGGTAAAACTCCTATTATGCCCCTGCCTGTGGTGGGCCATTCTAGCTACCATCGATGCCATCATCCCTACCTCACTTAGAAATTTTTAAAACCAAAGAAAAAAAATCTCAAACCCTTGTCCTCTGCCCTACGGGTGGCAACCTTAGGGCCACTACCATTGCCATAATCATTACCTTGCATAGGAAAATTTTAAAAAGATAAAAAATGATAGAAACCCTCTACCATGCTTTCAACGCCATGAGCGGTGGCTCTTGGTTGTAGTCACCAAGCCCTCGCCCCTGCCTTGTGCACCAATAAAATTTTCAAAAATGAAAAAAAAATTCTTATAGAATCCCCCGTGCAACTAGCCTTCCCTGGCCATGCACCCAGCCCCAAAATCCTTTGCCTTGCACCACACAAAATGTAGAAAATAAAAGGAAGTCACAGTAATTCTTTGCACTACATCAAGTCCTATGTATCAGCAAATAAGACCTCCAAGCCCACGGCCTCTCTCCCCTTGTAGCCATAGTTGCTGTAAAATCTCACACGCCCTTGCACCTCACATTGTCCATCAAGTGCCACATGCAATCCAAGAAAGACTCACGAAAAACCCAGGAAATGAACCCTTGTCTTCCAACGTGCATGCTCCTCATGGCCTCGACAACTGATATAGCCATGGCAGTGGTGACCCTTGCCACAGCAAGGTGTGGCCAATAGCAAGCGTAAAACTGTCAGTGCAACGAGCAAGGCAAAGTATAAGAAAAAAAAAGGGAATATCGTAGTTGAGGTACCTAGTAGATAGTGGTGCCCCTCACTCTTCCATGCGTATCTGTGGTAGGTGTCCTAATGCTCGCTCTCCCTTGTCAACATTGGTCAGCTCAGGGTGCTGGTGTGCACTTTGGTGTGACATTCTGGCAAATACACTTTTTCAACTACACTACGCTTTGAAAAGTTTGCATTTTCAACTTTGACAATGATAGACTTACGCAAGGTGAAATGCACTTTTATATCCCCTAGGACCACTTGATGTTTCACCAACCTTGGAACTATGCTTAATAGTGTAGAGCATAGTTGGGTATGAGTGTAGTCACCAGACTCAGAAAATTTTTTCATTTTTCTGGCTACCCCTAGACTTAGAAAAATTTTAAATTTTTCTTGCTCACCAACAAATGCCTAGGTCAATTTCACTTTTCTGGTGCACCAAGCCTTACTTGAATGACACATCTTGTGCATACCGCGGTCTGCTAAGACCTTAAACTAGCAGATACCATGGTTTGCTAAGACCTTAAACTAGCACCCATGGCCTGCCAAGGCCTAAAACCGGCCCATGCATACCTGCTCTTTAACATCACATCTGCATACTTAGGTGAAATTTTATTGTATTGCTTTCCTTCATATTATGCATATTGGTCTTGTTAAGACAAGTGTGACTTGACATTTTTCTGGTTATTTTTGGAAACTTTTCGCAGGAATACAATATGACTACGTACGAGCATCTTCACTTACCTTTGGTCCTCACTAGGCCCCATAATGATCTCACATGATGCATTAATTCATAATGCCTAGACCTTGAGCCTATAGCCTAGCATGAATACATAACATCCATAGAGGCACCACTAGACTAGCTAGATCATCTAGTTAGGGCTTTAGATTTAGAGGTAGGTGATGTCATTGAGGATCCCCTCATTGAAATCCCTGTAGCAACAACTAGTGGCAAGGTAAAGGCATTGAAACTTAGTTTCTTGCTAGAGCTTCAACATGCCCAAGACATCACAAGAGTACTCAATGATAACACTAAGGCATTTGCATGGTCTTACAAAGACATGCTAGGCCTAGATTCTTTTGTAGTGCAACATAATATAATCCTTAATCTCAGCATAAAACTAGTTAAGCAGAAAGCTTGCAAGGTTAGGTCTGAGGTGGCATTGGCAGTCTATGATGAAATCACCAAGCTTTACAAAGCTAGTTTCATTTGGGCTGCTGATGACACAGATTGGGTCACCAACATCATGGTTGTACCCAAGAAAAATGGAAGTATATGCATTTGCATAGACTTCTAAGACCTAAACAGGGCAACCATTAAAGGCAATTTCCCATTGCCTAGTATTGATCAATTGGTCAATACCACGGCTGGTCATGCCTTGTTGTTCTTCATGGATGGGTTCTCGGGTTACAACCAGATTCAAATCAACCCAGAGCACTAGCTCAATACTACCTTTATGACCCTTTGGGGTACATTTTGTTACATGATGATGCCCTTTAGAATAAAGAACATAGGAGCACCTTATTAACAAGCCATGACGTACATTTTTAGCGATTACTTGTTAAGTCTACTTAATGATTACATTGATGATATAGTAGTTAAGTTCAAAGCAACACACAACCATAAAAATGATTTGGACCTTGTGCTCCAACATTTCCTGAAACATGAACTTAGGTTAAATCATAAGAAATGTATCTTCGATGTCAAGATAGGCCACATGCTAGGTTTTGTAGTATCCAAAGTAGGCATACGCGTAGACCCCGATAAAGTTAAGGTCATTATCAACTTAGCACCATTGGCTAACCTTAAGGAGCTATGAGGGTTACAAGGTAGATTGTAATTCATACATAGGTTTATCACATGGTTGACTGACAAGTTGCAGCCAATGCAACATTTGTTCAAAAAAGGGGTCCACTTTGAGTGGTTGGCTCAATGTCAAGAGGTATTTGACAACCTTAAATAGGAACTGGCTCATCTTCCAATGGTGTACCCTCTATAAGGAGATAAACCTTTCTGCATCTACCTTGCTACCTATGACACATCCATCGCTTCTTTGCTTTGTCAAAAGCAAGAAAATGGTACAAAGGTCCCAATATACTACCTAAGCCATGCATTGGTTGCCTATGAAGCAAAGTATAATGATGTGGAAAATAATTACCTTGCCTTTGTCTTTGCACTCAAGAAGTGGAGGCATTATCTTTTTCGTAGAAAAGTCAACATCATCTGCAAGAGCGATGTACTCTGAGCCATTATTATGAATATCTATGAGTAGTCACATTGCACATTGAAAAGCAATAATTATAGATTTTGACCTGCATTACATTGCATAAGCATCAACCAAAGGTCAAGCAATGGCCACACAACTTACAACTTCCCCAATCAACAATCAAGCAATGATAGATCTGAAATTTTCAGATAAGCATGTCACTAGCATAAGTTAAGTGTCTAACAACTTCAAGGCACTCTTACACTTTGATGGTGCTTCAACCTATCAAGGGGGTAGCGCCACTATAGTCATCATGTTCCCCTCCAGGGAGATCTAACCCTTTGTGTAGTGTTTTGCATTTCCATGCACTAACAACGTTGCGGAGTACAAAGGTCTCCTCCGGGGAATCCTAGCAGCTCATGACTTAGGAATACAAAACATAGCAACTTGAGGTGATTTACAATAGGTGGTTAACCAAGTCATGGAGGTTTATGCTTGTAAAGCTTAACACTTGCAACGTTATTATGACTTGGCAAAGCACTTGCTCAAATAATTTGCAACTACTAATGTTTAGCATATCCCCCATAACAAAAACACCATTACTGATGCATTAGTGACATTAGCCTTAAGCATTGCACTTGATATGTTTCATGCATTGCCCATTGTGGTGGAGGATTATGTTGTGCCTATCATGTAAACAACTAACATTGCATCCATAGCCACAATAATCACAACCCATGCAATAGAGTGGTATGACGACATTAAGGCATCTATAAGGTGAACCTTTGCAGCATCTAATCACTGTCCAAAAGGATGTAGTGTGAAAATGATCACGGTAGTACGTCATCATGGGTGATAGCACATTGTGTTGCAAATCCTATGATGGTGTAATGGTAAACTGTGTTAGGGACATCGAAGCGTAGACAATCATTGGCCAAGTCTACAAGGGACTGTGCAGAGGTCACATATTACCCAAGGCAATGGTAAGGAAGATCAAATGCTTAGGCTACTACTGGGCTTACATGGAGTGCAATTGCATCTCCAAGGTTAAGACATGCGACACATGTTAATGGCATGGTAACTTAATGCATGTGCCATCTACTGAACTACACACAATGTAAATCACATGTTCATTCCAACATTGGAGGTTGGACATCATAAGGCCTATAGCGCCTAAGTCCTTTGCAGGGCATAGCTTCATTATAACTTCAACTAACTATTTTATGAAGTGGGTCAAAGCTATTCCCCTTAGGAAGATGACATTGCAATAGGTCTACAAATTTATACTTAACAACATAGTGACTTGTTTTGGTTTACCCATGACCATAGTCATAGACAATGGGCCATAGTTTAGCATTACTGAGACCAAAGCCTTTTGTGAACACTTCAGAATTAAACATTCCTTTTCGTTGCCCTACTACTTGTAAGTGAATGGCCAAGTGGAGGCCACAAATAAGGTCATTGTCAACCTTTTGAAGAAGATGCTTAGTAGTAGCAAGCGGTGATGGCATGAGTAACTAATCTACGCACTCTGGGCCTACCACACAACATGCAGAACACAACAGGTAAGACACCATGTAGTTTGGTTTATGGATCTAAAGTAATCTTACCTCTTGAATTGTATGTTAGATCACTCCATGTAATCCTCTCAAGCTTTATTGATGAGGCTCAAAACAACAAGTTGAGAATCATGGAACTTGACTCAATAGAGGAGGAATGTATGTAGATACTTGACAGTATCAAGTGGTACCAACAAATGCAATGGTAGAAGCACCTTCACAACCAGCACCAACGCCTAATTAAGAAAAGGGACCTAGTCCTCAAGGTTGTTTGCGAAGTTGCGGACAAATTCTTAGCCAACTGNATGTACATCAAAGCAATGTGGTGACTTGCCACGATGATGAGGTGTGTCTTTGCAAAATCACCTCTGGGGCTTCATCCTGCAAACACAACTCAGCAAAAATAAGAAAGCAACCACACAACATGAGATGAGAGTAAACTACTGGATGCGAGGGTGCTACAAGTGCTACAATTGCTACAACTGCTAGACCAGTTGCAAGTGCTTAAAGAGCTAGTAAAGGTGCCAGGGTGATGACATTACAACTACTCCAACGGGTTGTGTTGATGATGAGAGCTCAAAGCACTAGCAAAATGCCTAAGGCAGGTAATGCTGCTAGTGTATCCTAGAGCTGATAGTGTTGGTGATCATGATAGGAGCTCTGAAAGGTCAGCAAAATGCCTAAGGGTGGTTCCAAAAGATTAGCAAAATGTCAGGCTATGGTAACGCTGCATATGTTCCAGAGACCTCTTTCAATGATAGGAACTTTGTCCTAGAACTATAGTGTCCCACCTCATCCATGAGATGTAGGTAGATGGGAGAGAGTTGGAAGTATTCTNTTTGCTAATCTTTTGGAACCACCCTTAGGCATTTTGCTGACCTTTCAGAGCTCCTATCATGATCACCAACACTATCAGCTCTAGGATACACTAGCAGCATTACCTGCCTTAGGCATTTTGCTAGTGCTTTGAGCTCTCATCATCAACACAACCCGTTGGAGTAGTTGTAATGTCATCACCCTGGCACCTTTACTAGCTCTTTAAGCACTTGCAACTGGTCTAGCAGTTGTAGCAATTGTAGCACTTGTAGCACCCTCGCATCCAGTAGTTTACTCTCATCTCATGTTGTGTGGTTGCTTTCTTATTTTTGCTGAGTTGTGTTTGCAGGATGAAGCCCCAGAGGTGATTTTGCAAAGACACACCTCATCATCGTGGCAAGTCACCACATTGCTTTGATGTACATGATTGAACTAGCCAAGCCACTCAAGAGTGCATATTCCTATTACCCCACTATAACCTACTTGCATTCACCCTTTTTGCCTTGCATTTCCCTACCTTCCCCTGCATCACCTAGCTTGCAACCTCTCTGATGCACATGGCACCTTCTCCAAGTTAATCGCAGAACCCATAGTAGACATGATGCAACTCGTCCTGTGAGGAGCCTTTGTGGGATGGTCAAAGCTTAAGCTGATGTAATGCAACTCATCTTGGGGAGGAAACACCTATCCTACAGACGTAACACAGTTGCACTAAAGCAAAGTCTGTTAGATGGCACGTAGTTCACTTGATGGAAAGCATCCCATAGCTAGCATTTCGCAATGTGTAGAACCCAAAGTAGGTTAGCTTCACAGTAAAAAAAAATAAAAAAACGTAAAAGAAAAAAAAGGCAAAGAGAGAACGGGGCAAAGCATGTCCCCAAGCAAAAACTAGTATAGCTATAATTTTGCAATGGGTCCAACCCTGAATTCACATCGACCTTGTCATAAGTACTCTGACAAGAGGTCACAATTTCAAGGGCAAGCCATTTTGGTGCCATGGATGCTGACTCTCTCATAAGCATCTTGACAAGAAGTCATTGTTTTGGCGACAAGCCACCCTGGTGTCATGTGTTGTAGTGTCACACTGTTTACATTTCATTTCCCTTTTATCCCATAGCACATCCCCTACATCCTTTGCCTTCAATATACCATTACTGTTAGCACTCTTAAGCATGGTGAAGTGACCTCCGAATTGGTATTGATGAGCGATGTTGGTGCCAAGGCTATTGTGGTGTTTTAACATTCTTTGTCAATGTCTCTTAGGCCACTCCTCTAGACGTCAACAAAGAGGGGCCAATGAAACACCACCAAATTTGGGCTCCTGCTTCTTAACTGCATATTTGTCTAAGTGTTAAAACTTGAAAAATGTTCCTAAGTGTTGACACTATGCTTTCCATTGCTAGGACTATGCTCCAGAGCGTAGTCAATGTAGTTGACACAAATAGTCCTGATTTGCAAGATTTTTCCAAGTGTCAATAGTAACTACAAAATTTTCTAAGTGTCCTAACTACACTCTCACTGCTAGGACTATGCTCTAGAGCATAGTCAACATAGTTAGCATGGAAATGGCCAGTTTGCAAATTTTCCTAAGTGTTAAGCCAAAAACTGTCAAGTTGGATTGGCATGGAAGAAATAGTTCAACAAATTTTCTAACTTCTAAGCCTATGCTCCCCATTATGCTCCAGAGTGTAGTTAGTGTAGTTTGCATGAGGACATCAATTTTTGTTATTTTTTTCCAAGTGTTAAGGTTATGATCTCATTGCTGGGACTACGCTCTAGAGCGTAATTAGCGTAGTCAGCATTGGAACACACTTTTTGCAAAATTTGCCTAACTATTGGACTACGCTCTAGAACGTAGTCAATGTAGTCATGCGGAACAACCTCCAAAATCCCCAAGAACATAGCACTGGCCTTGATCTTAGCTCTAACACACCTTTAGCAAGTAGAGTCAACAATTTGCATTTCTTTTGCTTACCCAATTTTTCCCAAAATTGTACCTATGCTCGACACCGCTCGAGAGAGTGGACAGTGTAGTCCTAGAGCATAGTCTCCAAAATTATACTATTTTGCATTTTGTTAGGTACATTGCAGGCTATATGGCACTCTCACATGTAGTTTGGTAGTGTAGTCATAGTCTAGTAGTCACACCATATGCTTTAGTGGAAGCGTAATTGGGGCTAGCATAGTCCCAACTACCCCTTTGCCATGTGGTGCTTGATTCACAATTCATAGCAACCCTAGTGCTATTTCACATTTTAGTGGTTGGAAATTCTTGCATTCAATTGGAAATATGCATTTTGAGCATTCTTGCATCTAATAGCACTTAGCATTTTAGAAGACTTCGAGATAGCATTCAGCACCGTTGCACACCATATGGGATACCGTAGACCACTATAGGCCACAAGACATCACAACAGCCAACCTAGTTGGCCTAGACTTCATAGTGGATGTCAATCTTCATAGCCCAGACATCTTGAGACTATGACTACGCTACCTACTATGCTTGTTTGTACATCGCATACCTCTTCACCTTTTTCTTTGTAGTTAACTATGCTCCCCCTAATTTTGGGTGGTGTTGCTTTCTCTCTTGCTCACTCTCATGCATATTGAGCATTTTTACTTGCATTTTCACTATTTTTTTGCACATATTCATATTTTTGCATCCTCGTTTTGCATTGGGAACCTCAACTACCCTCACCCTAGTTAACACTGTGAACATTATAAACATCGTGCAAACCCTTAACATTGTTTTGGCATAACACCCTATAAGTCCCAGTTTGATCGATAAGACCATTCTGGGCATCCCACCTTCATTTCCAGTAGGCCCTCATGCAGACGTGGGGCTAAACGGTATGATTGTGGACCTCTCGATGTACCGTTCTAGCCTTCGACATTTTTGATTGCTACACACATCAATGCAAGGTCACTGTTCATGGTATGGACTTAGTCTGAACTTGGAAGAATAGGTATGTTGATCATTTTAATCACATTTTTCATAAGACCCTATTGTGGACATGGTCAAGTACCTTACATCTCGATCTTTGTAATCCCTTCTCATCCCATTATTCACCTCATTATTACATGCAATTATGAGCCTTTTGGTTTTGTGTACTATAGTGTAACCTGCCAACCATGGTAGTTGTGTGTTGTTTGGAATAAAGACGTGGTCTATATTTAACTTCTTGGGTGCCCACGAACATTTATAGAACTGGTTATGCAAGGGCATTATGGTATAAGCCTGCTTTCGGGAGGACCCACTTGCATAACTTTTGTTGATCATGGCTTTGAACTAACCTTCACATATTCTAGAAGATAAGTGATGATTTCTCTAGATTTATGTATAAATTTGGAACTACTTCTCATTTGTTTCATTAATTTTTCCTACTTTTCTATTTCCATATCCATTAATATTTCTTCCTAATCTTCTAAATCAGACCCTTGATTTCAATTTTTTGAAAACTTGTGTTCTTCTGGAGTTACGCTCATTATTCATGGGGGCTAGGGATGTTCGTTTTGAAATTTTTGAAGTTTTTCTAACATCCTATTTTCAAACAGTGTGGTAACTAATAGTAATTGATCAGAATAATGTGAAAAACTTGATGATTTTAGTTACCTCATAGCCTTGGGCATAGTATGTTATCATCACCTTGTGCTTAAACGCAGACTAAGGGATCCAAAAAGGGTTAATTATTATGGAAAATTTACCAAAACTAATGTTGATCCTTTGGTGACTATAGGTGATGCTAAAAGAAATGCCTAAGGAAGAAGGTCTTTGGCGAGGCATAGAAATGAAGCTAAGAGGGGAACAATGGAGGATATGCCCATGGACAAATCATAGCACATACAAGATAGCAATTCAAGCATCACAAGTTTGTTAGATCCATGGGATGATGAGAAGAAATTTTAGTCCATCCTTAAAAAATGTTCCACATAACTAGAGAAGCATCAACATAACAATCAAGGTTGAAAGTCTGCCATTGCTAGTAGCAACAAGAAGAATCATCTTTAGTGGATTTTTGAAGACCTTTGCACATTTTGTAATGTTCAATGTTTGTCTGGTCTTTTGTCACTCAATTTTGCATGCACTAGAATAAAATTTTGTAATGTGACACTCAGTTTTGTTATGTCAGTTTGTTATGTTAAGTGTCAGTAAATAATCCCATAGCTTTCCAAATTTGTAAAGGAACTTGAGGATAAGTTTTCATTTAGTTGTGGGGGTATGATGAAGTGTCAAAGTGTCACGTTGATGTAGCATTTGCTTCATTTATGAGACCTTATTGATGTAGCTCAATAATAAAGTCTATAAATACACATGCTCCCACCATGTATTAGCATTCTTTGGTTAATAGTATAGCTGAACTCTTATAGTTTTATTTCATAGTCTTAGAGAACAATTAGTGAGTGCCCATAGTATGGGTCTCAGTCAGTTGTATGGCATCTTATTCAAGTAGAAATATACCTAGACACATTCCATGAACGACAATAAGATCAAGATTGATTCTTATTCATTGTGGCACTTTGACTTAGATTAAATTTACTTTCCTTGCAATTTACATTTTCGATACTTAGATAATATTTACGTTTCCATGCATATTAATGAATTGGCAAAATGAACATGACCAATTTCAAGTCTAAACACATATTCACTTGGTAATCCTAGTAGTGTTATTACTTGGTTCGCCTAGTAGCATAGCACTTGGTAATCCTAGTAGTGGATACGTGGGTTCAAGATGTGTACGATAAGCTAGGAATGAACACTTATTGCCCATAGGCTAGTTTAGACTTTATCTTTATGTTGTTAATTAGATTAAGTAATTGATTTCTCTATTATCTCTAGGAGTATCATAAGGCCAAAACAACATCAAGAATCATATGTCTCACTCTGGACTAAACCATACATGACAAAGTTACCACTAGTCCAAGTGGGAAGACAAAGAATTACAATCAATGCTTAATGATCTAGATGCACAACTAGTCCCATCCACAAAATTCAATCGGATCGTGCATGAATGCTTGTGATTTGTATGGTTGGGCATAAGGGGTACCTCATCGCTCATCACATAGCTTTCTAATAAGGCAAGGAAATGGAAGTGTTTGCTTCCCTACTTTCTTCTCTTCAAATTTCCTTTGGATTTTCATGAAGTACAATTGTGCAAGGTTGACATTATGCTTGACCATTAGAACTGCACTTCCCCTAGCCACATAAGTTAATAGTCGATTGAGTCTTTTTGTTGGGAATAGATGATAAGTCTTGATTTTAAAGTATATTCTCTTTTCCAGAGTTAGTTCATTATAACCTTTATCTTCTTTGTCATAAGTCCATTTCAACCATAACTTTCTAGTTTTAGGATCAGATTAGGTGGATAGATGTGAAACGTATGCCTCTTCGTTGGGTATGTTCAGAGTTCTACAATTGCCTTAATTGAGAATGACACTAAGATTCCTTCAATGTTGACAATTGTACCCTCTTCCTTGTTGTGCCAGAACTAATAAGTTTCTCCAAGGTAGCATTCACCATTTTGTGATATGATAGGCCATAGCGGTGATGCTTGGAGTTGTGTCTATACTGCTTTAGGAACAAATTCCATAAATGGGCCAATGTTCATTTCCATGATCATTGTGGTCAAGATGGATCTTTCTTGAATTGCTTGGAGGCAATCCTTTAACAACATGAGGCATTATCCTTTAACTCGTGGTTCATCTACTTCTCCTTAGGCTGATTGTACTGTAGCAAGAATGTCTTGACAAATGTTAAACGATTGTGCTTCCTGCTCCTTGTGTTTTGGTTCTTGGCCTCCATTTGGACCTCTAGCTTGGCCTCTCATTCTTTTACTTGCTCCTTATGAAGGTCATCCTTGGGCTCCTCCTCTTTTTGGGGCCATTTAAAATAATAAGAATTTAGAATTACTAAGGTATTTTTGTATTTTCTTAATGGTTTTATACCTTACTCATACCCTTAGTTTATTAAGTTCTTAGTTGTTAAGATTACAGAGCTAGAAAAATTTTCAAAAAGTTATCCCATAGGTGTCAATCTCTTGATAACCCCTCATAATTGCTCATTTTTCCCCTATGTATGATGGTTATTGGTCCTTAAGATCATTAATTAAGTTTTTTGGCTTTAGTATGTTTGATTATTCTTTAAAAATTCCAATTATCTCTTCATACTTACCCTTAAAGTACCTTCTGGATGTTACAATTTTTGGAAAAATTGGCTCAAAATTTCCTCACTAGCACCTCCCCATGACTAAGTTGAGCACTCCAAGATCAAATATGTTCAAAATCATGAAAATTGGTGTGATATTAATAAAGATATGGCTCGGGGAAGCTACAAGGTTTGAGCTTAAGTAAAAAAAGAAGCAAAAATTTCCTTTAGCTCAAAATGAAACATGTAAAAAGTTTTCCTAAGTCCCTGCATATATATAGGTTTTGGGGGACCTGACATTGGGGATGTGATATTAGTGCAGACCCATTATCGAAGCCTAAGAAAATGCATTTTTCATGAGGATCAAATGGAAAAAATTGATATTTTTGGATGTTTGGAATAGTTCAAGGTAGCTCAAAGGGTTTGGATGATGAAAATATGCTTTGTTTTGTTAAAAATCTATCATTGGAAGTCCATAGAGAAGGAACCTTAGGCTATGAAAGTTCATAAGTTGGGTTAGAAGGGTAAGGAATTCATATTTGTAGAATAGAGAGTGTAAGTGATATGGAAAGTGTTTATTGATGTTTGGAAGGTTCAAGATGATGTGGAATTACTTGGTAGGTATAACATACAATAGTTATACAAGTGGGTCCCTCCCAAAGCAAGCTCCAGCCCTTAATGCCCTTGTATAACCATGCTTAGAAGTTTCCTTAGGCACTTAAGCAATTGAATGTAATGGATAATTGGTTAGCAAAACACACATGTTAGTACCATCAAATTGGAAAAATAGCTATATGTTACTCAAAACCATAAGTTATGACTATCAAAATAGTGAGATGAGATAGACGTAGAAGGGATTGTAGAAATTAGGATGTGAGGTGTCTTACCATAGGCATAATGAATTCTTGTGTTTTATTAGTGGTTAAAGTAATCATTAGCCTTTTTATCTAAGATTCAAACCAAGTCTAGACCACATTCCAATGACATTGCATTGTTTCACATCTTTGAATTACAATCATAAGACTATCAATGTTACAAGGGGTGTTGTCCAAGGAATGAGTTTTATTCATGACACTTTAGTTTTATGTTTACATTTCTGAGAAGCTGCCTACGTTCAAGCATGGATAACATGTCTTTCCAGTGGGACCCCCAAAAATTTATTGTGTGCTCTTTTATTTTTTTTCAACGATGTCAACCTTTGAAGATATCACTTAATTAACTCTTATTCTCATTTTTCGTTAGATCTACAAGGGTATAATACAACCTTAGTAACACAATAGAACTTTACAATAATAATCCAGAAAGAATCCACAAATCCCTTAAGCTCACACCCTTTTCATTCCCACTTGGTTCTTCACTTTTAGATCTAGGAATAATGATCACAAGTTTATTCTTAGTTGTATGTTGAAAAATAATATCATTATGACCATGGTAAGAACCTCTTATTAATGGAATGGATGGATGGATGATGTGGGCTCATTGTGCAAATAATTAGTCTTTTATGACTTGATAACATAGAGAAATATTCATCTTATTGGACTACATCTTGCCTTTATTCAATGTGTCTTATTAATAATCAAAATTATTTATAAATGATTTGAAAACAAAGTATCAAAGAAATGAAAAAGATAGTAAAAATTATGAAAAAGTATAAAGAATGAAAAATTTTAAAGAATTGAAAAATGTAAAAGAATATGAAAAAGAAAGTTGAAGAAATGAAAAAGTATAAAAAAATAAGAAATGTCAAAGAAAATGAAAAAATGAAAGAATTGTAAAACAAAAAATGGAAAATCACTTATTAATTCTAAAATCAAAGTAAAGTATATCCTCCGCGATTGAACTCATGGGCAAGTATTCGAAAAATGTTTCATAGATCTCTTAGGTCATGCACTGTAGGTGGTTCACGTACCATCTTTAGTGATGTAAGTTTTCGATTTTCATCCCATATAATTTTGATGGTAGAGAAGTTATGATCATTTAAGCCCCTATTTTCTTTTCCATTTGATGTGTGATTATGAGTTAATCATTTCATTTTTGGGCTTTTGATTAGAGTCATTTTCTTAGATTGGAAATTAGTAAATGGTTCATATGTCTTCATTTATGTGTTAGATAGTTGTTGATTCTTAGTTAGTGGCCACTACATGTGTTAGATAGTTGTTGATTCTCGGTTAGTGACCACAGGGTGTCTTTTGGTTTGGTGGCCTCTACCTTTTCTATTGCACACACTAGTTTTTTATTATTGTTGTTGTGAACTAGAATGGTAATTGTATTGATATTCTAAAGTTTCAATCCATGATCACACCATTTGCTTTCAATTGTAATGCATGGAATTCATTGCATGTGTATGGCTTCATGCATGTCTTCGTTAGAAACCTCAACTGACAAATCTCTCATACTTAGCTTAGCATCAATTATGCTAAGCCATGCTCTCCCCATGATTATTGGGAATTCCTTATTAGCGTCTTTCACATCAAGTACTAGAAAGTTTGTTGGATGGGACCACCCATTGATAGTAGTCACTACATTGTCTATCTGCCCCAAAGAAGTGGTGACAGATTGATGTGTAAGCTTTAACTTGATGTTGCACTCTTTCAATGGTGGTAGATTCCATGGTTTATATGTTTTGTAAGAGATCAAATTCACCTCGAAACTTGAGTCTAATAGAGCTTTACATGATAGATTTCTAGCTACTCATAGATAAAAAAAAGGAACTCTTAGATTAATTCTCTTTATAGGGAGCGGTCTTGCCTTGATCTAGTTAGTGACGATTTCATTGAACATTACAACTTATATGTTTGGGCTTGAGGATGATAAAAGGTTTTCAATAGTGAGAAGATTTGTTTTAGGAGAAGTTGGTCTTGATAAGTGATGAGCGGCAAGTAGACCCTACACCTAACCATATGAATCACTAAGCATTCACATGTGATTTGGTCAAATTTTGTGTACTTATAACCTTCTAAATACATTAGTCTCTAGAACCTTCTAAGTACATTGGTCTCTAGGAAGTGAAACTAACCATTATAATCATTCTCTTCCGAATTACACTTGTGAAATGCAAAGGTATGGTTACGTGCAACTAATGCATATGATTTTTATCATTTTTGTGCTTTATGTTTTAAGTTGTCTAAGGATAAAGAATAATGAATAAAATAAAATAATTAAATTGCAAATTTAATCTAACTAGCTACACCTAACTAATCCTAACATAAGCATCCATTCCCACTTGTCATACACATCTTGAACACGTTTAACGCTACTGGGTTACCAAATGTTAAGCATTATTGGGATTACTAAGCATCAAGTGTATGCTCAAAGTGGTCATACTTTTATGCTTAATTAATCACTATTTAATCTAGATTAATTTAAATTAATTAATTACTTAAAGCATTAAAGGAAACTGCATAAAACATTAAATGCATAAGTAAATAATTAATTTATTTCAAAGCACTGCAAGGTTTATCAAAAAGCTCATCTTTATTATTGCATACATTGCCGTACTCAGGTACAACAGTGCTCAAATAATGATCTGTACACTCTTTGACTCTTACTATGGGGACTTAGAAAAATATTCTAACTTTCAAGTAAGAAAACTACAAGAGCTCCACTACAACTATGACAAAAGATACCATAAACATGATGAGTAAGCACGTATTTATTGGAAAACCAGACACTACATTGATGAGGTCACATCAAAGCATTGAATCCCACATCGACATGACCACATTGATGGGGTTGTTTTAATGGGGCCATGTTTACGAGGCCTTGTTGATGTAACCCAAAAAACATAACTCATCATACCCCCATGATGGAATGAAAACTTATCCTCAAGTAAACAAAAGGAGGACAAAGTTTCCCAAAAAATTTTGGGAAGGTATGGGATTATTGACTATCTACTGACATACATAAACAAAACTCACATGAACAAAAACTAAGTGCCCAAGTGTACAAAATTACAATCATTACAAAATTTTGGTTTTTAAGACAAAAAAATTGAACACAATGACAAAAATGACAAACATAATTCCTTAGATGGCATAAAGATGAGAAAGAAGTTCAAACAGTCCTAGGTAGTGGAGGCTCTTAAGGCTCTAAATGACCTTCTCTTGCTTCAGGTGCACATAGTGGTTAAGGTGATTGTGGTTGTCTAGCGGTAGCTACAATTTCTAGTGGAAGATGAAAGGCATCCAACGGTACCTTCATCTTCTCCTCCTTACTCTTAAGATCGTTCATGATCCACACCACATCACAAATGTGGACCAGTGTGGGAACATCCCAAGGACAAGGCATTATTGAGAACATCTCCTTCACATTGATGAACTAGGCAACAAAAAGTTTGCATTCAACAACATTGAATGCATTTACTACATTTTGCACCTCTTAGTGGTCACTCATTCTCTTGGCCAGGTTCTTAGCTATAGACCATTGATTAGTGAAGCATTGCCTAAGAACATTGAGTTTTGCATTGGCCATCTCAAGCTTTTGTTTGGTGTCTTTGTGATGGTTGAACTTAGCTTCGTACAATAAGTACAAACTGACCACCTATTTCTCCAGTTCAAACCATGGTTGTTTGATAGTCAGCATCACTATATTTGCATAATGAAGATTAGCAAGCTCCATGTACTCTATCATATCCTCAATCTAAAGCTCCTTTGTGTAGATCTCCACCTTGTTATAGTCATTAAGCCCATCAAAGATAGGCTTCCAAAAATCACTTCCTTTCTTGAGTTGCCTGAGGGCCTTATTAACTTTTACCTTCATCATTTGAATATGTTTTTCATTGATTTCTTTTTGTAGACCAACCTGATCTCTATAGTGATTTTTGACTCTTTTAAATTTGAGAGCCTCATTTTTCTAGGTGGTTACCTCTATTGTAGATTTCTAGTGAAGGGCTCAAACTTCTTCCATGGAGAGATTTCTATTTTTGACTACCAATTTTCTCAGTTTAGTGTTTACTTTGGCTAGTTGCTCTTCTGCTATTGATGGATGAAATCTTGGATTTTTTGCTTTTAAACATCAACATTTCACATGTGGTGATTTTTTGTGGTCAAGGTGACATTGTCTTGATGAGTCTAATCAAAGGCCTTTTGGATATTATGCATGATGACATTATCCAAGGACTGATCAAAGATTGCCATCTCCTTTCCTCAACCTTGTTAAGCTTTTCTTAAAGTTCTTGAAAAGCTTCATCATGGATCAGTGTAGGGCTAAGAAGCATAAGATTAGCAAGGCGAGCTCTTAATTTAGCAACCTTTGTAGCAAAGTATTGATGTTGAGCTCAAGTTGTTTTGAGTTGCCCTTCCATGATAATGAATTTGTCCCTTACTTTTAATAGTTTCATCTAGATTGCAGTGATTATATCCAAAAAGTCAAAGATATTCAGAATTGCTTACCCAATTTCCACTAGTTAATCCAACAACTCTTCATGTTGGGTTGTGCTCAATTTGGCTCTAACTATTACTGTAAACGTTTGTACACCTCTGAGTGCAAAAACAACTCATACAAATGTTGCAGGTGCATTCAATGCCTTAGAAATTCTATCAACAACCACCTCTATTGTTGTCTCTTGCCCATGGTGTTGTATCACCAAGACAATTGCCCTCCTTCAAATGCACTAAGAAAGTAACAACATTTTGATAGATTTCTAGAAATTGTTGCTGTTGTGAGAGAGAGACCGTTATCTCTCAAGCACTATGATTCAATCTAGTGGGTAGTTATGTTCTTTAGGCTAAAAAGATTGGACCACCTCCCTCCATCTAGCTGATGGCTCAAGCCACTTTATTGAGGTGACTCATCGCTAGGTGATACACCCATGGACTGCCAATACTCATTCCTGCTTATTACTTTTGCTCATGTAAGAGCTACTCTTGGATCTTACACATTTGTTCAAAGGTAGTGCAAGACTTCCGCATGGTTTCATAAGTGGATGGTGAAGGTGGTGGTTGCTACTCCTCTTTCTTAGTTGTGGTAGGGGTCTTGTCTTTCATCATTTCTATGTAAGAGGTAGAAGGAGTATGCCTAATTGTATTGTTGGTGTAGCGAACTACTCCTATCCTTTTACATAGGTTTTTTATGAGGCTGGAAAAGGTTAGGGCCTTCCTTCCATGTTCATTTTCCTTAAGTCACTTCTCTATCTCCAGGTAGATCAGATGTGGAAGGTTCATAGGGAATTTTCCACTCAAAGCAGCATATGCATGGGTGGAAAATGTAGTCATGTTACTAAGCCTTATCGATGGATTGAGGTGATAGGCCAGTACCTTGAAATATACATGCTTTGCTAGGGTGAGTGCACCATAGTCCTTGCAGCTCACTCCATAACATCATTGGGTCTGCTCCTTCTTTGCCTCTGGGTCTGCTTATGTAGAGATCTCTGCCAAATTTGTTCCAATATTAGGTAGACCAAGGGCCTACACAATAGCCTCCACTGAGCAAGACACTTAAATGTCCCTTATCTTCATAGTGGCTCCTACCTGCCTACTGTTCTAGAAGAGATATGTCTCTTCCATGTACCATTCCCCACTAGAAGTGATGATTGGCCACATGGGAGAGTTCTAAAACTTCATCTTGACTTTTGATGGAGCATGTTCTAAAAATGGTCCAAAGTTTAATACTTGGAGAACTGAATATTGGATGTCATGAGGCTTTATCTGATCAAGGAAGCTTGAGTCAATATGACCTCAAGTCTTGGCACTGATCTTAGCACCTTATCTCAATGGGGTTATTTAGTTACGACTGCTTCCTTGGGAATCTATTGAACAGATTCCACTTCGATCTCATCTCGAAGAGGTCTCATCGTATGAGTTTCTACTACCTATTGTTGGGCTTGTTCTTGCTACTCCCTTCTAGCTTTAGGTTTTTTGTCCATTGGTTGAGATGGTCCTTCTTCTTACAAGAATTTTGGTCTAGGTGTCATTTATAATAACAACATGACTAAGGATTAGCACTTAATGTGTAATTTTGAAATATTTGGAATACCTTATCTCTTGGGGTTGTTACACTTGGCTAAGTTGTGATCATGGTCAGCTTGATTATTTTAATATTATTTGATTAAATAGGTTACCAGAGTTTGTTGGAAGGGTTTACCTCTCATAGGTTGATGATTTAATATTATTTTATTCATTAAACCCATGGGGAAGTTAGAGAAATTCTAAAAAATTTTATGTTAAAAACCTAAGGTTGGTGGCCCGCACGACGTAAAGTGTACCTCCATAAGCTGTAGGGTTGAAGAATAGAGTGAATCAGATAAACAATTTGAAAGTTATGGGCTTTGGAAGGTTTTGAGCTCTAAAAAATTACAAAAACTTCCCTAAAGTTTGAAGCAAATGACAAAAAATTCCTAGGTTGTGGACACTACATATATAATTTTTTCATTGCGTCAACTGGGCCTCGTCGATGGGGCCAAGTCGACATGGTTAGCTACGTCAACTAGGCCTAGTCGACATGGCTATTGACCACCATTGACCAAGTCAAAATTCAAAAAATACAAGGAGTTTTTGAATGCAATTAGATTTAAATGAAAGCCTAAAAGGCCAAGAACATAATGAGATACATGAAGAGGGCTTGAGATTTCACAAAAGATTGAGAATGATTGGAGAAATGCCTAAAGGAGCACATAGTTAGATGCAACCAATGGGAAATGTAAAATATTTTATTACTAAAATGTCCAAGGATAAGATACTTAACTAGTCCAACCAAGAGGTATGCAAGTGAATCCTCTCCATAGTAGGTTTATGTTCTTTTTGCCCTTACATAATGTCAACTAAGGAATCCATGGGCCCCACAGTTGATTAATTGTTATGAAAAGTTAAGGATCCAAATCCTGAAGAATCTACTTAGAAATTTCAACACGTCAAACTAAGACATTGAAAAAAAACATGAAAACTTTCAGTGAGGGGAGTTATGGAAAGCATTGATGGATGAGATAGAGAGTGGAATGGTTTTCCCAATCATGGGCACATGAAGTCCCTTATAGATTCTATAGTTAAATGACTTGATAAAGTCCAACCTTAGTCCAAATCAAAACCAACCACATTTAATGAATTCACATTGTTACTCCAGAATCGATCCATCCTCTTGAGACACAATAATTCTCCCATAGACAACCACCATTCCTTATTTGAGAAAAAAAGAGAAGCAGAAAGTGAGAAAGGGCCTTAGTTAGAGATGACTTTCAAGGATGGGTAACATGTCTTTCTAGTCCCATAACTAGTGCTTGTAGCCCATTTATTTTTTCTAAGGGGTGTGCTTTGAATTTCTATCATGTTTTTTTTGGGTATTTTATGTTTTTATGATTTTTTTTAGATTAGAACCATACCATGCAAAGACTTATTCAACTCCTGTTATTGGTCAACACAGAATGGTAAGAAATCCATGAAAACACACATGCACTCAAGTAAGTAGAGAGGCACAAAGAGTACTGAATCCCCTTGAAGTCATGCCCTTTTCAAACCTTGAATCTTTCCCAAGTTTGGAAACTACCAAGGTCACAAGCTCGTTAAAGTTTTATTAATGAAAAAGAAACCTCATACTTCCAAAACTAGGAAAACCATAGAGTTGGTGGATGGGTGGATGATGTGGACTCACTGCCTATTCCATGAAAAAGAAACCTGTCTTAGTCATCGATCATCAAAATTCAAAAATAGAAACCATACATTAGCAATCAAAAACATTAGGTGCAAACCACCATTAGTAAATAGCTATAGCATCACTAAGTCCTATTGGTAATAAAGGACTTTTATTAGAAGACAAGAAAAATTCACACCAAAATAAAGTAAAGTATACAAGAAATTGTAAAAATATTCAAGAAAAATAAAACATACTAATGATGTTTTAAAACAAAAATTTGGAAAAATAACAAAGTGTAAAACAAAAATGGTATAAAAATAAAGAAAGTGTGAAAAAAAAGGTGTAAAAACAATAAAGTAGAAAAATCGAGGAGACACTTATATAGTTAGCATGGATGGCCATCTCCCCCACAACTAAGTTGAAAGGATGAGATTCAAAAGATTGAGTGAGGTCATCCATCCGATGATGTGTTGCTTGCACTGACTTATATGGGCTCATGGAAAGGTTTGACTTGTTATGTGTTGACCAACTGCTTTTTGTTCAGGCTCTTAGGTTTGTAAATCAACATGGCCATAGAAGAAAAGGCTCCATAAATGATATAAGGTCCTTACCACAATGTCTAGAACTTAGTTCATTGAGGTACGTGTGTGGGTTCTAGTAGAGGGCCTTGTCTCCAGGTTGAAATTTCACTTTCCTTATTCTAAGGTCATGGCATTGTTTACTGAATGCTTTGTGCACTTCATTCAAGGACAAGGCCACTAATTGATTCTCATCTAGCACATTAAGGCTGATAAATCTCTCTTTTTGTGCTAGGCTTAGGTCAAGTTCAAGGTCACAAGCTGTTGAAAGTGTACGGAGCTCGAATTGAATTGGAAGAGTTGGTAATTTTTTGTACACTAGCTCATAGGGAGAGTACCCTATAGGGAGTTTCCATGTTGAGTGTTATGCCCAGAGGGTATCATTAAGTTTTGTGCTCTAGTCTCTCCTATATTTGCTAATTATTCTTGTTAAAATTTTTATGATCCCCCTATTGGTAACCTCTACTTGACTATTGGCTTGGGGGTGGTAGGGTGTTGTTAATTTATGTTCAACCCCAAAGTGTTGCATGAGCTTGCGAATAGTAGGACATGTAAAATGAGTATCATTGTCAGAAATTAGTGCATGTGACACTCCAAACCTATTTACAACATTTTTTTGTACAAACTGTGTAGTAGTGAAAGATGTACAATTGGTGACAGCTGCTGCTTCTACCCATTTCATACTATAGTTAATAGTGACTATTATGTAAATCTTTCCATTTGACATGGGTGTAATGGAACCCATGAAGTCTATGCCCCAAATGTGAAAGGGTTCTAGTGCTTGGATCCACTATTGAGGCTCCTCCATTCGAGCAGTCATCCCACCATCTTGTTGATAGCGTTCACAAGAGTGAATGAAGTGGTAAGCATCCTTGAAGATTGTTGGCCAATAGTAACCTACATCAGGATTTTAATGACTGTGTGTCTCCCTACATAGTGGCCCCCAAAAGGATCCTCGTGAGCATCTTGGAGAACATGCAATTAGTTAGCAACATACCAACAAATTAGGCCATCGTCGCACACCTTGTAAAGGTGTCTATTAATCTCCATGAAGCATTTTGCCTAATGAAGAAATTGTTGTTTCTTCTAGTGGTGTAACTCTTGTGGCATCTCATGAGTAAGAAGAAAAGTGAGGATACCATGATACCATTTTGATTCAATGAGCACTTGTTCAATTATTGCACTAGAAAAAATGAGTTTATCAGAAAATTGATCAGAGAGTGGGCTCTGATCCTCTTTATTATCCCATCATAATCGAGACAAATGATAAGTAACCACATTCTTAATCCCTTTTCGATCTACCATTGTAAGATTGAACTCCTGCAAGATCACTAGCCACCATATGATGTAGGGGCTTATTAGGAAGCAAATGGCACTGTGATCAGTGCACACAAACACCTTGTATCCAAGCACATAGTGCCTAAACTTCTCTAAGGCATACACCATAACCATTAGCTCTTTCTCCATTGTGGTGTAATTGAGTTATGCACCCACAATGCTTCAACTTGCACAGTCGATGTAATATGGATGTTTTTGATCATCCAATTGTATAAGCATAGCTCCCAAGGCATAGTTCGATGCATCTATCATGATGTGAAATGAATAAGATCGATCAGGTGCTTATAGAATTGGAGTCTCTACAAGCTTCTCCTTAAGTTGTTAGAATGAATTTTTGCATTCATTGATCCATATGAATAGAGCATCTTTCTTTGTAAGCTCGACCAATGGTTTTGTGACCTTAGAAAAATTCTCTATGAATCATCGGTAGTAGCCAATGTGTCCAAGGAATGACTAGACATTTTTAATAGTTTTCGGTTGGCTAGTTATTCCTTGGATGACCTGAATCTTTTTAGGGTTCATCTCAATCCCTACTTGAGAAATTTTGTGCCCCAACATAATGCCCTCTTGGACCATGAGATGGCTCTTTTACCAATTGAGCCAAAGATTAGTCTCCATGCACCTTTTAAGCACTTAGTCAAGGTGGTCTAGGGCTTTCTCAAAGATAGTGCCATCAGTGGAGAAGTCATCCATGAAGACTTCCACCTCGCTACCAATCTGTTGCTGAAAAATGCTCAAGACCAAGGATTGAAAAGTTGCATGGGCATTGCATAGACCAAAGGACATCTTACGATATGCAAAAGTCCTCAAAGGACTTGTGAATGTTGTTTTGGATTGATCCTTAGAAGTTATCTAAATTTGGTTACAACTACTATAACCATCAATAAAGCTATAATAACAATGTCCAAAAATAGTGTCCAACACCTGATCCACAAATGTTAATGGAAAATGATCTTTGAACATCACCATGTTCAATAGCCTGAAATCAATATGGACCTATCACTTGGCATTTTCTTTGGTGCAATTATAAGTGGGCTAACCCACTCACTATTCGCAATTGGATAGATGAACCCCACCTTAAGCAGTTGTTCAATTTTCTTTTTGATGATCTGTTTTAATTTGGGGTTCAGTTACCATTGCAACTACCTCTTTAGCCTTAGATCGATATAGATGTGATGTTAGCATATCCTAGGATCAATCCCTATGAGTTTAGGATATGACCATGCAAAGGTTGTTGGCCATTTTTTTACCACCTTCAATAGCATCATTTTCTACTTAAGAGTAAGGTTGACATTGATTATCACTAGCTTGCCATTTTTTAGAAATGCATATTCCATGCTGGTAGGTAGAGTTTTCAAATCTAAGATCTGATGTTTAAAATTATTAGGGATTTCCAACTCTCCCCAATTGGTATCATTAGGTTCATCATTGGAAAGTTGGTGATGAACTTGCTCTAGTTCATCCATGCCTTCAATATAGACACAAGTTATACTCTCAATAGGTTCCATGCAAAGTGTGGTAGTCTCAAAATCAACTATTAGCCACTGGGTACCCTCCTATTTTGTGGCTACTGCATACAGGTACTTTTGGATTTCAGATTCATATGCACACTATTTGCATGCTTTAATTGATGTGCTTTTAATAGACTAAAGTTTCTGCACATAGTTGCACCTTGCATTGTTGTATGTAATGCATGGAACTTGCTTCTTCTCAATCTTTTTGAATGCATTTTCTTTGGAAAGCTCTATGGAAAGATCTCTAATGCCCATTTGCACATTAGTAGTGCTCAACCAAGCCCTTTCCATACTAATTAGAAAGTCCCTATTGTAATTATCAACTTTGATCATTAAGAAATTGGTAGGATATGAAAACCCACAAACAGTGGTTATAATGTCCTCCATTAGTTGCAAGGGAAAAATGATGGACTGATATGCCAATTCTAAATAGATGTTGCTCTTCTTAAGAAAAGGTAGGTTTTAGGCATTGTACATTTCATGAAAAATTAGGTTAACACTAGAACTTAAATCAAGAAGAGCCTTGCATGGCTCATTACTAGAAATTTACAAGTAGATGAGAGGACTTTTAGGATCAACTCTTTTCTTGAGAAGGTTGCCAACCTTGATCTAATTAGATACAACATGGGTTAACATGACAGTGTAGATCTTGGGAGTATAAAAAAATGAATGCAAAGGATAAAGGAGACATAGGGAAACTAGTTGCATAAGTAGATGAGGACTTAGTAGGGCTATTGGTTTAGAAGAATGGTCTTTTTTGAGATTTTAGTTCAGAACCACTTGGCTGAGGAGATGGCTATACGTTAATAGCCCTAGTAGCGTTACGTTGCTGCAGTTGCATGGGAATTTTGCCCTACATGAATGAAGCAAGCAGTAATTGGATTGAGGATGGAGGAACATGTGTTGAAGGATGAGGAGGGTGATAAGGATATGGGGATTCCCTTCTAAGAGATCGAGAATGAGTTTAGGAATACTCTAGAGGATAGTAGTGATGCTAGAAAGAAGTGTGACTAGAAGAGTCACATGGAAACATGGGTTGTTGAACATAGTACCCATATGGATCTAGCTACCTGTAAGGGTATTGCTGCCTTGGTGGTGGCAGCCCCCACAACTATGGGTGCTACCACTAATGATACTACTCATATGATTTTGGTGGAGCTCCACTTAGATAATACGCCTATTGTTGTTGGTGGAACTACCTTGAGTTACCTTGATGATAAGGCAACCTTCTAGGTGTTTGCCTTCATGCTAGTTGATGAATCATGATTTGCTAGGCCTTGATATCGGGTACATGATATCACAGCCTGGGTAACGATAACATATACACAATATTGTGATTCCTATGTTAGCCTATAAATATAACACTCAGGTGCATAGGAAGGGAGTCTTTTGGCGAGTCTTTAGGATCAAGTCTTTTTGTCAGTTCTTAGTTAGTTTTTAGTTCTTTTCCCAAGTGCATGCTTGCAATGTGATGCTTGTAATTGTATGAAACCTTTGTTCGAGTGTAACGTACTTGGACATGCACACAATCAAAAATAAAGATCAAGATTACTTCATCATTGCAGCATTCACTTAGTTTTTAATTGTTTAATTTTTAATTATTATTTATTGTTTTCTTAGTTAATATTTCTTTATCATCATTTACTATTCCTTTTGTTAATACGGAATGAGTACGTCTTAATCACAAACATTTAAGTGTCACTACGTGGTAACCCAGTAGCGTATCAAGTAGTGCTTCGAGTGATGTGTGCTTGGTAATCCTAGACATAGTACATGAAGTCCAAGATGTGTATGCTCATCGCACTTAGGCTAGCTTAGATTTTATTTTCCATTGTCTATTAGTTTACTCAAGTTATTTCTCATTGCCTTTAGGAGTAAGCATAGTATTAGAAATCACATCATACACCTCACGCTGGACTAAATCATACATGACAAAGCAATTACTAGTCCAAGTGGGAAGACAACAAACTATGATCAATGTGAAACTATCTAGATGCCACAACTAGTCCATCCATGGAGTTCGATCAAATCATGCGTACACGCTCATATTCGTATGGTTGAGCGTAGGGGTACCTTGCTGCTCATCATTAGCACCGTTGACGAGGATAGTGCTAGTTATCTAAATTAGTTATATCATATCAGATCGTTGTAACAAGGTATTAACGATATATCTTTCAAATGAAATAAAATAAATTAAATTGAGTCACACATAATTCATGACAATGTCTCTCTCACAAAACAACGGTAACGTAGCAACTAATGAGGACATTCATTGAAGAACCAACGAAATTTATGATGAATAAGAAGTTTGGAGTACACAATCTTATGCAAGAGTTTCATATGTTCATGGACACCCCAATGATACTCAAGGACTTGTCATCCAACTCAGACACCTCTAGTGAGGAT
>MNCI01008366.1:1270982-1297054 GCA_015680685.1 Gnetum montanum | reverse complement strand
GGTCTTTAAGGCCTAGGACCTTCTCAATGGTTAGCAAGAGTACATCAGGGGATGATTGGGAGACTTACAAAAGTCATGATGAGTCTTCCAGTTCTCTCTCCTCCTTTGATCTTTCAACATTAGGTCCTAACACAAATGACTCTTCCTCAAGAGGTTGATGTAGTAATAAAAATCAAACCATTGGCAAAATTAGGAATGCCAACATGAACGAAGACAACATCGTCCCAACTCACACCCTACTTGGTGACGATGAATCCCTATTGGCCACTAAGAGCCTAATGCATATAATAGAGGCTATTCAAATACCCTGCAGGCATCGTAAGGAAAGCCATCTACCCAGGTTTGATTTAAACAACTTTCCCAAGTTTTTAGGAGGCTATGATTTAGATTCGCAACATCATTTGCAAGCCTTCTATGATGCCTGTGCATGGAACAATATTAATAATGGGTGGCAAAGACTTAAGCTCTTTCCTATGACACTCATTGGCCAAGCAAAAGTATGATATAGGTCTTTAAAACCAAAATCAATTTGTCGTTGGCCAACAATGATAGAACTCTTCAACGAAAAATATCAAACCTATGCAAAAGTGTTATCCTTGAGGAGACAAATCCAAGAATGGAAACAAGGGCAACATGAACCCTTGGACATGGCCTTAGAAAGATATTACTCGTTGTTAAACAATTGCCCAGGCCATGGATTCTCTAAGGAAAGGCTAATGTATCACATCATGGATGGGCTCCATAATGAAACAAGGGAGACCTTAGGGATGTATGCGCTAGGTCAATTGTATGAACTACGAACCCACCAATTCCAAGAGCTTATTAAGTAGGTAGCAAAAGAAGAAGGAGAGATAGCCAAATGGGAGAATGTTGAAAGATCACAACAGAACCAAACTCTTAAAGTAATGAAGGTCCATAATCATGAGGAGGAGAAATTAACTCACCATGAGGAGGTGGAACCATCTTCATCTTTGCCAATACTAAAATCACTAGATGAAATCAAAGGAAAAGATTAATAAGATGATGGAATGGGTAGATGAAAAATGTGGAGAATATGCAAATATTATTGGAGGTAAGACCACACATGATCATTTTGACACCCAGAACAAACAAAGGGTGCCAAACCAAAAAATAGGATAGAACACCATTCGACAATCGAAAAGAAGGGCTGAAGGAAATATGGATAGGGGCCCAAGTACCAATAAGAAGTATCACTACGATGTTTGCCTATATGATCACCCCAAAGGCCAATGCTAAATCTTGTTAAATCTACATGAGCATTGGGGAAGAATGCTACATCTAGATTTTGTACAGAAGTACTGTGTTCAACCGTAGTGGCAAAACCCCTAGTCATGTGGGGGACCATCACTAAACTAGCCTCACCCTTTGCATGCCCCGACACCAAGTGCTTATTATGTTCAACACCCTGTTTCTCCAACTAGATTGACATCCTCTACTTCACCTCAACATTATCATTCTCTCGAGTGCTATCAATCCATGTCCTCTCCCATAGGATCACCACCTTATATTCTTTACACTTCTCCTTGCCCTCAGAGTTCTCATCCTTCACCTCCTTCTACATTGCCACCAGTAGTACCGGAAGGTTTTGCACCATAGCACCAACCAATGAACATTACTTGTGCTACTACTATCAATAGTAGGCATGATCGTAGGAAGAGACAACATGGTTCTGAAACCACTGTATCCTCCAACTTAGCACAAGTCTAGCACTATGATGCACCTTCCTCTTCAAACTCAACACCTCCTATTACCTTATTTAGGCCACTAATCAACACTCCAACAACCATGTGGCCCAATGAATATGAAAACATGAAGAGGCATATTAATCCTTGCATATCATCTTATGCTCACAAGTGCCATAGTGGGTTAGCTCCTTATCACATGACTACATCTTATCATCTACCCCACTATGCCTACTTTAATCAAGTGTGTGAACCCCAATTTGGGTACATTCCTACCACCACATCAAAGGACACCCAGTGGTTTGGATATGATTGGACCCTAATATTTCCAACATGCATCAATCTAAACTTTCCATTTATTAATTCTTGCCATGCTCAAAGGTTTAGTCATGGGAGATACCCCCCATTCTAACAAGTAGAATTAGTAAATGTTTTTTCTTTTCTTTGGCTTTATAATTTTTTGTTTTCCAATTTTTTATTTTCTAGTTTTTCATCTTTTAATTTGTCATTTTATCTTTTTGAGGGTAATCTCATCTGTGAATAAAATACTCATGTGACCTGTCGGTTGAGGTGTTGTTCTATGCTATCAAGTCATAGGTGACTAATGTTTTGGACAGTGAGCCCACAACATCCACCCACCCATTCTATTAATAAGAGGTTCTACTTTGGGTATGATGATATTCTTGTCATCAGTAAAGCTTAAAGTAACTTTGTAGTCATTATGCCTAGAGTGATGACTAATAGACTAAGAGGGATGACCAAGGTGTGACATCAAGAGGACTTGTGGATTCTCTTTGGTGACATCTGTATGTGCTATCATGCAACTTGGTTATACTAAGGTCCTTGTAGATCTAACGAAAAATGGGAATAGGAGTTGTCGTAATGATAGTTAATAAAGGAACTTAATGTTATTCTAGAGGGTCCCAATGGAAAGACATGCACCCATACCTGAAGGCTGGTGACTTCTCTAGATCACTTTTGGAAAAGATAAAGTGCCAAAGTGGCCAGATGAAGAAAAAGAAAAGAAAGAAGAAAAACAACAAAGAAAAGATAAAAAAGAATGTGCCACAGAGAAATTCAAATCACTCCTCCCTTGGAAAAAATGCCAAGTGATCATACGCCTTGCTATCCTAATGCTCTTAGGGTTGTCTATCATTGGATGAAATAATGTAATGTCACTGATTAGAGGTATGGACTTGGTTTTGATTTTGGAGTGAAAGGATAATGGTACCTTAATAATGCATAACACTTTGGATTCATTGTGCCCAGGGTAAGTTACCTCATGTCTCGATCTCTACAATCCCTTCTACGAATCCTCTCATCCCATTGTCCAAGTATTTCTAACTTGTGTCTTTTATGGCATAGAATTCATACCTCATTGTGATGATATTTAACATGTGCATGTTTTATTGCACTGGTGCAGATTACATTTAACCTTTCTAGTGCCTACAAACAATGTTAAGGTGTGGTTACACAAGGGCATGATAGGTTGGAACCTACTTTGGGGAGGACCCACTTGCATAACTTTTGTAACTTGCACTTATTGCATACCACCACATCATCTTATACCCTCCAAGTACTGCATTTTTGAATTTATTCTTTTGTTTATCGTCATTTCAACCCAAACATTCCTATGCACCAATACATGTCCTTTTTCCTCACCTTATTCAAGAACTTCATTATATAATTCCACTCTATTACAATTTAACAGCATTTAGCAGCCATCATTCCACTCTATTACATCAAAATGTCCAAGGAGAGGCAGAGGCTAAGGACCTCCTGCAAAACATGTAGAACATGAGGAACAATCATTTAGCATTTATCAATAAACCCCTATTACTGCACAATCCGGGCAAGCAAAAGGTGGAGAAGGCAAGGTACCTGAACAAGGACAACATCTCATGTTGTTTCTAGAATGTGTTCAGGCAATTTGGGAAAGGTCCACCTTAGCTGCAGTGATCATGGAACTTAATTTTGGACCTTTTACCAAATTTTCCCTTGAGTCGTTCAAAGATCAACTTAAAGGATCTCCACTATGGCCTATCCTCTCGGAAAGTACTGAATGGTATTTGGGAGAAACCTATCAATTTTGGCATAATAAAGAGGAAGGAACCACCATTGACATTGGTGGGATTTTAGTTGATTTCTCTATGAAGGCCATTGCAGAAGTTCTGAACCTTCTGAATATAGGATCCAAAGTTGCTCATCTGTCCACTTTCTTTGATGCTAATGCATGAAAAGTATGGCTAAAGAGGATGTATGAAAAAGAGGACAAAACATATGGGGAACTCACCCTTGAAGAGAATTTATTTTAACATTGGCACCTATCACATCTTCCTAACGAAGGGACTAAATAGGATCTCCACCTATGCGGCTAGAGGAAGCGCAATCTTGATGGGCAAGGTTGATGCCAATTTGTCCCATTTATATCTAATAGAAATATTTAGGCAATTCGAAGAACGCAAGACAAGGAATTTTGCATTGCCCTTCCCCTGTTTAATCAGGAAGCTGTGCGGGCGTGCTGGAATTCTAGGTTATACTAATGATGTCCCTAGAAAAGCTGAAAATGCCTCATATGCTGAATTACTGAAGCCACTAGCACCAAGAAAAGATGTTGGTGAAACACTAGAGCCTGAATAAGAGCAAATGGTGGGGCCCACTGCACCTCAAATAGTAGGACCTAGCCAACTTTTGGACATGAGGCCTAGTCAACAACAAGAAGCAAGGCCTAGCACGCAACCCACGGGCTAGCAGGACCAAGCACCACCATTGCCACAAGATTACCAATTGTTGATGAGCCATCTTAGGGCCATCGTAGAAATGGTGAGTTGGAAAAGTCATGATGAGGCCAACCTCTTCAAGGTAATTAATGATGTCGTATAGTCCACGATCTCAATCAACCACGCATAGGGTGATGTCTTGATACAAATAGGAAGATGAGAGTCACATTGGTCACAATAGATTTCTGGGAATGCTGCATCTTTTCAAGTACAATTAGAAATTGGTAAAGGTACCATAGTAGTGATCATGCAACACCAAGATGTAGTTGAAGCAACAGAAGTGGTCGCAGACCACATCAAAGAATCATTTAACATCCCTATTGTTGCACTAGTGGATTTCACAGGAGCACGCGATGCTCAAGTTCTAGCCGGTTCCTCGATGACTTCTACGAAACATGAGAATGCTCTAGATCATTTGCTGTAAATAAGATAAGTAATGACACCTTGTTTGACATCCCCCAAGATGTCACAACAACACAATTAGACCTCATTTCCATAAAGGGAAAGCTGGTTATGGCTAAGGTTAGGGCTGAACATGTAGAAGATGAGTTAAGAAGACTCTAGAAAATGTTCGTTGCCCTACAAGCCACACAATAGGATCTGTTCCAACTTATTCCAACTAATCAACTAGAATTATTTAGGATGGAGTAATTGAATAAATTATTAGAAGAAAATAAAAGGGTAGCAATGGAAAAGGAGAAGGCTAATTGGGATGCTTCGAAAGCACAAGACCAAACATATGCACATGCAAAAGCACTTAAGGCCTTACAGGAAGAAAATAAACTCCTTGTTGCCAGGAATCTTTGGTTAACAACAATTAAAAAAATAAAAGAATGTTCTTCAAGAAAACTTTCAACAAATGAGAAAACAACTAATAAGGGTTAACTAAGACATGAATTGCTTAGCCAGAGAGAATAGGACCCTCTCAATGGAGGAGNGAAGATAGCCATTGAAATAAGTGCATTGAAAAATGAAGCTAAGCGACATAAAAAATTGAAGGAACATTTTCGGGACCAGGTGGGGATGTATAAGCAGATCACTAAAAACAAGATCCATATGGCTAAGACCCATATCAATGCTTTTAGTGCTCAAAACATTAACTGGTGGGCCATATTGAACACTTATGCCTTCGTCCATCAAGCAGAATTAAAGAGCTGGGACCTGCAGATCCATGATCTCACTAAATACATGGAGTCGGCAAACCTGTGGTATGCCAACTTGGCCATGTTAACAGTAGGATGCCTGAGGATTGAGTTGGAAAAGTAGGTAGCTACCACCTATGCCAAATATGAAGTAGAATTTGCTGATTGGGATGCTTCGAAAGCACAAGCCCAAACATATGCACATGCAAAAGTACTCAAGGCCTTACAGGAAGAAAATAAACTCCTTGTTGCCAAGAATCTTCAGTTAATAACAATTAAAAAATAAAAGAATGTTCCTCAAGAAAACTTTCAGCAAATGAGAGAACAACTGATAAGGGTTAACCAAGACATGAATTTCTTAGCCAGAGGGAACAGGACCCTCTCAATGGAGGAGGTACGCACCATTCTTCAGAAGACAACCATCAAAATAAGCACGTGGCAAAATGAAGCTAAGTGACATAAAAAATTGAAGGAACATTTTCGGGACCAAGTGGGGATGTATAAGTAGATCACTAAAAACAAGATCCATATGGCTAAGACCCATATTAATGCTTTCAGTGCTCAAAACATTAACTGGTGGGCCATATTGAACACTTACACCTTCGCCCATCAAGCAGAATTAAAGAGCTGGGACCTGCAGATCCATGATCTCACTAAATATATGGAGTTGGCAAACCTACGGTATGTCAACTTGGCCATGTTAATAGTAGGATGCCTGAGGATTGAGTTGGAAAAGTAGGTAGTTACCACCTATGCCAAATATCAAGTAGAATTTGCTAAACACAAAAAGACACTGCAGAAATTGGAGGTAGCAAATTCTGAGTTAGAGATGGTAAAAGCTAGTTACTAAGGTCAGAAAGATGTTGCAGTAGATTTGGCTTGATAGCTCACAAATTATCAAGAATTTAGAGACAAAGCCAAAGCCTACAAGGAGGAGCAATAGTTGTTTGCGGCCTGATACGTCAAAGCCAATCAGATATTTCTGCAATTACTGTGTCCATGGGAGGTGCTAACTCTGTCAAATATTGGAACATTAGCATGGACAACACATGATCCCTAAATAGAGGAAGAAAAGCTTTAGGCACTCCTTCAGAGCTATCCATTTCCAAAGCCTGGAGCACAGAATAAGGGGAAGAAGCCCATGGAGGAGCCACCATCACCAAGAACCACATGAGTTCCAAAAAATTTTGTATTTTGTATTTTGTGTTGGTGTCCCAATTTTGTTTTGTTTAATCTCACACTGCAGCATGAAATAGTCCATAGTTAGTCCATAATCCCATACCTATCCACTATGTAATGAAATGAACTCATTTCTCATTTTGTTTGTTTGACTCAAGGACGAGTTTTTATTTAGTTGTGGGGTTATGATGAATTGTGGTTTGCTAGGTCTTGATATCGAGTATGCGATATCGCAACCTGGGTAACGATACTGTATACACGATATCATGATTCTTGTGTTAGCCTATAAATATAGCACTTGAGTGCATAGGAAGGGAGCCTTTTGGTGAGTCTTTAGGGTCGAGTCTTTTTATCAGTTCTTAGTTAGTTTTTAGTTCCTTTCCCAAGTGCATGCCTACAATGTGATGCTTGTAATTGTACGAAAACTTTGTTCGAGTGTGACGTACTTGGACATGTACACAATTGGCAATAAAGATCGAGATTACTCCATCATTGTAGTATTCATGTAGTTTTTAATTATTTAATTTTTAATTATTATTTAAGAGTAAACATAGTATTAGAAATCTCATCATACACCTCACGTTGGACTAAACCATATGTGACAAAGCAATTACTAGTCTAGGTGGGAAGACAGTGAACTGTAATCAACGTGTAACTATCTAGGTGACACAATTAGTTTGTCTATGGAGTTCAACTGGATCATGCGTACACACTCGTATTCATATGGTTGAGTGTAGGGGTACCTCGCTGCTCATCACTAGTTTAGGATTAAGAGCATACATCCCAAATTCCTATTGGGCAACATTTCTTGGGATGTTCATATTGGTAGATGTCACACCCACCATCATCATGTGATTTTGACTCCACAACCTCTTCTACTACCATAGCTTAGCTCTTACCCCTTTGGTAGGCACGTTCAACTTCTTTTCTTCTCTTGTGGTGACGAGCACCACCTTGCTTTTTAGATTCTTCTACAATTTTTAGAGCAATTTAAAAATTTTCATCCAAAGATTTCCATATTTTGTTAATCATAGTTGAAATTTTAGATATATATTTTTGAATTGGAAAGGTTT
This sequence comes from Gnetum montanum, assembly GCA_015680685.1. NCBI lineage: Eukaryota > Viridiplantae > Streptophyta > Gnetopsida > Gnetales > Gnetaceae > Gnetum > Gnetum montanum. Next base: position 1,289,177 of record MNCI01008366.1, on the reverse strand, counting down.
TTCTTTACACCACTTTATCAAGTTACACCTCCCCCTCACTGTTACAGAATTAGACCTTTCTTTTTCTGATGGAAGGATCCCAATTATACTCCTCAGCACTTTCCTATTTTCTCAAGTCTCCTTCTTATTTTGTAACCTGCTCAATTAGCCTTTGAATCTGATGGGCTCTTAATTCTAGCAGTATCCCTTGGGCATAGACTTCAAGAGTTCTCTTTATTTTTGATTAGAGCCCATCTATGATATGGTGAAGCTGCTTCCGTTGAGAATAACCATGGCTAGAAGATCTGTGCAAAATCGAATAATACCTACCCATGGCTACATCCAAGGGTTCATGTGTTCCTTGTTTCTAGCCTTGGATTTGCTTTCTCAAATTGGACACTCTAGAGTACATCTAATATTTGTCATTAGATAACTCAAGGATTGTACTCCATCTACGAATTGATTTTAGCTCTAACGAGCGGTACCAACTTTCTACTTCTTTTATGAGTATCCTAGGGAATAGCTTAAGTTTATGTTAGTTGTTTTCTATGTTTTTCAAGGCACAGGCATCATGAAAGGCCTAAATATGGATATGTGGATCTGAGTTATATCCCCTTCAAATTTGGGGATATTGTTCATATCCAACTGCTTGAGTCTACTATATTTCACATGCCTAGTTGGAATCTTGATTGCCTCTGTAATGTTCAACATGCTTCGAGTTGCCAACAAGGGTTCATCATCATCATGATTTTAATGATGCCTATGATGTTCCCTGCTACCCCTTCGTTCATGATGAGGCCTACAATCATTGTCCTGTCATTCATCTCCATCACAGTTTCATCCTCTATGGTGTCAATCAGATTTAGAGGAGGAAGAAGAAGATGCAAATGAAGAGGATGAAGAGGGAGGAGGACTGCCACCAACATGATGTCTGCCACCTCCTCCTCGCTTCTCACACCCATAATCATTAGGTTTACTATCATCATGATGCTTGCGCAACCCCCTACCTTGACTTCCACTTTTGCTTGAATCTAGATTATTGATAGTGTATTGCAGATTTGGGTTCAAGGCCCCTTCACTAGAGTCAAGGGGTGGAAAATCTTCATGTGGAGAACCCCTAGAGGGAGGATCCTCATTGTTGTTTTGGTTCAACAGGAATAAGGGGTTGGTGAACTATTTCCCCTTTGTAGCTTTATGGTGCTTCTCCTAGTGCTAATCTCATTTGCGTTGTGTTTTTGTGGGATAGTAGTTCCAATAGTCATGGTCTTGCACAACATATTCATCATGGAGGTCTTGGATGCCCAACCTCTTAAAAGTTTGGAGTAGCATCTAGGAACAAATTAGTTGAGAGGCAACACAATGTTACCCTCCATATCTCCCCACTGTAGTTGTTCATCCTGATGCAGGATGAAGGTGAAATTAAGTACAAACTCATTTGGATGAGCGTACACCACTTTGAATTCCTAGGGCATTAGTGGTTTTGAATCATCATGCCTATGAGAAGAAGACATTTTAGATTAGAGAAAAAATTTAGTGTGCTTAAATTCTAATTATAATTGTTATTCTCTTCTTTTTTTTCTGAATGATTGTAACCTTAAGGTTTGCTCCAATGAAATTAAATAATATTCACTAAGTCCTCAATAGCACACATATCAAACTACAAGTCCCCGACAACAGCACCAATGATGAGCAGTGAGTAGGCCCTACACCCAACCATACAAATCAATAAGCATTCACCTATGATTTGGTTGAATTCCATGGACTTATAGCCTTCTAAGTACACTAGTCTCTAGAAAGTGAAACTAATCGTCATAATCGTTGTCTTCCCAATTACACTTGTGAAATGCAAAGGTATGGTTAAGTGCAATTGAGGCATATGATTTTTATCATTTTTATGTTTCATGTTTTAAGTCACTTAAGGATAAATAATAATGAATAAAATAAAATAATTTAATTGCTAATTTAATCTAACTAGCTACACTTAACTAATACTAATACAAGCATTTGTTCCCACTTGCCGTACAAATCTTGGAGATGACTAATGCTACTGGGTTACCAAACATTAAGTGTTAATGGGATTACCAAGCGCTAAGTGTATGCTCGAAGTGGTCGTACTTATGTGTTTAATTAATCACTAGTTAATCTAGCTTAATTTAGCTTAATTGATTACTTAATTACTTAAAACATTAAAGGAAATTAGATAAAACATTAAATGCATAAGTAAACAGTTAATCTATTTCAAAGTCTTGCAAGGTTTATCAAAAAGCTTGTCTTTATTGCTACACACACTATCATGCTTAAGTGTAATAATGCTAGAATAAAGATTTGTACATTCTTTGACTCCTATTGTAAGTACTTTTTAAAAATATTCTAACAAGCTCTAAGAGATCCACTACAACTATGATAAAAGACGTCATAAACACAATTGGCAGCACGTATTTATAAGCAAAAATAAACACTGCATCAATGAGGCCATGTTAGTGCATCAAATTCCACATTGATAGGGCTGTGTGAATGATGCCTCATTGACATAACCTAGAAAACAAAACTCATTAATAAGGCTCTAGTTCTACCAGTCTTCTTTGGACTTGTCCTAAAAAAAGAACATTTCCTTGTTTGGTCCTTAGTGTTGCTAGTAAGATCTTCTATTTGTACATTCACTACCCTTGCAGCTCTCTTTTGCTGTAGCTGTGATAGAAACTCACCTTACATCGCAAGTGGTGGAACTAGTGGCAAAGGATTTGAATTAGGATTTGGAAAATTAGCTACTTGTGGATGCATGTACGAGTTTAAATTGATCCTTAGTGGTGTCAATCGATGGCATTTTGGTGAATAATATTGTGGAGTTTGAATAGTTGCATTTGTTGGTGAGACTAGATATTGGATGTAGTATCCATAAGGATTAGGTTGTTGATATGGATACTATTGGCATGGCGGTGGAATGGCTCACAAGTGAGGCTATTGCCATTGTTGATGGTATTGCTCCTATGATTACGACAAGGCTTTAGTAGGATAAGGTAATTGTTTGGGCATTTGTTTTTGAACAAATTTGGGATTGAGTATGTATGTTCCCATTTCTCGCAGATGTGCCATGACTAGACAACATCCCTTAGGATGTTTGTATTGGCACACATTGCAACCTTAATCATCTATTAAGTTAGTGTCTGAGCACTTAGCCATTGAAGCAACTTTGCCTTTGTGTCCAAGTTCTTTCTTCTTTCTTTTGTCTTTGCCTCTTCATTAAGCTTATTTAGTTCATTCCTCCACTATCTTTAATGCAGTTGTGAATTTTTCATCAATAGAATCCCACATTTTCTTTACCTAAGATGCAATGTGAGTTACAGACTTCTAGATTGGTAGATTTTTTTGCTGGATGACATCGTCCAAGGTTTCATCCTCTTATTTATCACATATTCGTACATCCCTCTTTTGGATTGATGGTTCTCTGTTGTACTCTTCAGCTAATTCCCTTTTTTTGAGTTCTCTTTCCTCTTTTGCCACTTGGTTGATCAATTTTTGAATACGATGGGCATTTAATTCTGATAGTCTTCCTTGGGTGTAAACCCCAAGGATCTCTTTGGTTTTTCTTCTTAACCCAACCTACAATGTGCCTAAGTTGTTTCTTTGATGAAAATCTATGACCTAGGCATTTTTGTAATAGTGAATAATATCTGGCCATTGCCGCATCAAGGGTTTTGTGAGTTGCTTGTTTTCAGCCTTGGATTTGTTTTCTTAGATTTGATACTTATAAGTTTGGTATTTATCATTAAAGATTTCAAGCATGGTACTCTAAAGTCTGATGAATTCAGGTTCCAGTGAACTGTACTAGCTTTTCACCTCCTTCACAAGTGTTCTAGGAAATGGCTTCAATTTCTACCAATCACCTTCTATGTTTTAAAGGGCACAAGCATCCTGAAATGCTTGAAGATGATGTTGTGAACCTATATTGTAACCACCTTTGAATTGTGGCATGTTGTTCATGTCTAAACATTTAATTTGGCTATCTCTCATGTGCTTGGTTAGTATGTAGACAACTTCCTGAATATTGATCATGCTTCATGTTACCATAAGGATTCATCATCATGATCGGGTTCATATGCTTTGTTATAGTGGTGACTTCTTCTATGCTCATGTCTCTCTTGATCCTCTCTTTTGTCTCTTTGTCTTCTTTGTTCATACTCTTCATCTTTTGAATTAGGGTATCTTGAGTATTGATCACAATGATCATGAGTTTGCCTTTCTTTCCTATTAGAGTCCTAGTACTTATGTCTTTTCTTGTCAGAGTCCTTTAATGATCATGATCAGGTTGATGAGGTAGTAAGAGAAGGATGCAAGCTGGTTCTCCTTTCATGACTCTTGTATATTTCTCTGTAAGATTTAGTAGGAACCCTTGGCCTAAAGTCTTGCTTGTATCTTGAGTTAGTAGCCTCCCCCTTATGTGTCTCTGCTAGAGTAGAATGAAGTTGGGCTTTGATAGGTTCCTCTAATCTAATGATAGGTGTTTTTAACAATTCCTCATGGTTTTGGTGAAGTTGTTTTGAAATGAAATAATCGCCATCAAGTTCTTCTATAACAATAGAAGTGTTTGCCTACTTTCCTTTGCTATGTATATGTTTGATATCCATGGCAACATCTCTTCTCCTATGCTCTTTTGTGGGTTCATAGGGTCTGGTCATGTGTTGAGTCACATGATACCCTTCTTGGATCTGGTCCAAATGCATTCCCCTTAGAGCAATTTGTAGCATGTTTAACACTGCATGTTTTGGAGGTAGGACTATGTTGGTTTGCATGTCTCTCCATTTCATTTGCTTGTCCTGATGAAAGATGAAAGTAAAGTCTAGATGATACGAATTAGTGTGAGCATATGTGATTTCTGTCTACATTAGCATCCCCCATTCTTCTTCATCAATGATTCTATCACTACTTCTTCTTGTCTCCTTAGCAGGTGATGGTTGATCATTATGTGAAGCCATATTATAGTTTTTAGACGATTTGTGTTAAAAGTGTGCTTTACTTATATTTGTTGGTTTGACTTTGAGTTTCAAATACAATGAAGTTTGAAAAATCAATTACTTAGCATAACATTAACGTGTCCCCGGCAATGGCACCAATGATGAGCAGTGAAGTATCCAACACCCAACCATACAAGATACCAGTGTTCATGCACGATCTTGGTCGAATTCCATGGACAAGGCAATGTAATTATGCTAGTAATTGGTTAGATTTCGTGATTGTTATCTTCCCACGTGAGCTAGTAAAGTCAAGGTGTATGGTTTAACTTACAATGAGGTATATGATAGATGATGTTTTGTTGGCCATGATTCTTGTAGAAAACATAAAGTGAATGGAATGGTTTCTAAATCTAAATGACAGTAAACAAATCTAATCTAGCCTATGTGATGGACATCAATTCTTGATTCTCCATACACATCTTAGGCTCATGCAATTGTTACTAGGATTACCAAGTATTACGCTATTGGGCGAATCAAGTGATAATACTACTGGGTTACTAAACAATCACACTTAATGCTCGGAATTAGTTGTATCCATTCCGCTTAACCATAGAAATGATAACGTGTATAGAAAGTAAATCAGTAACTAGAGAAAATAATAAACATTAAGCTAAGTCAAAGTAGTAAAATTATTCTAAGTGTAAACAATAAAGACTAAGTGATGCTGCAATGATGTAAAGTAATCTCGATCTTTATTTTCATGCATGAAATGTGTCCAAGTACATTCTACTCAAATAAAGATTTCGTTCAATTACTAAATATCACACTACGAGCATACACTCCTAAGTGCTAAGTGCTAAAATTGAGAAAACAAACTGATGGAATTTTGCTAACTGTGAAATGAAATTGTGTGTGGATAGTACGTCTAAGTGTTGTATTTATAGGCTTGCACACATCCATGATATTGGATACGAGACATCGTATCTTGTGCCCGGATATCGGATACCCGATATCATTACTGATAAAAAACTTGATTTATTAAGTAGTAAGCATTACTTTAAAAGGGATTTGATCTAACAAAGACTTTATTATCAAAATAATAAAAAAAATATTATTTAGCTCAGTGGTATAGATCTTAGCCTACTAACCCTAGGTTATAGGTTTGATTCTGCTAGGTAGCACCGAGTTTTAAACTTCTATAAATCTTGGGGTGCACCTATGTTTCAAGTGAGTGAAATCTTATTAGATTTGTAGACCCCTTGGATCTATTGGATAGTAGAGATATACATGTCATCAGTTTTGAAAACATCATCAAGAAAATTACCAAGTATTCTTGGTAACATTTGAAACAAATCAACTAAATTTGTAAATATAATATTCAATCCATGTCTAATGTGCTCTAATGCAGAATACTGCAAGAAAATGTTAATTCATCTTCAATGCTATTTGTATTACTTAGTTGGTATATTCATTTTTCATGAAGAATTTTGTGCCACATGCTTCTTTCAACTCTTATATGATGAGATCCGATTAGTGTTTGCTAATTATACATTGTAACTATTGAAAAAGACATAAAAACTATTTAATTAATTGCAAAAGCCCACTATGCTACACTTACTATTCTACTAATCTACTAAGCATTAATTGTAATTGAATTTGAATTTGTAAGATCTCATAATTAATAGTGAAAGATGAATTTGGATTTAGAGAAAAATGTACCTGTAAATTAGGATGAACTCCATATGTTTATTTGCAGCTTTGAGTCTACTTATTTGAGGTACCATTGTAATAACATTAAAAGAAAAAATCTGCATAAGCAATTTTTATTGAACTTAATGAGACTTCTCGTTGCATGAACAATCTTGGTAAAAGATAGATTGTAGAAGCCTACCCTTAAGTTCTGTTCAATATATCAATGAATCTGCCTTCAGATGTAATAAAACTTTTAGTTTTATTGTTACAATAGACTCATTTTTATTATATGTTCTTTTTGCTAAAACAATTTTTTCTTCCAAAACTCTCCTTTTACCGGTTTTAGAATTCCTGATTAAGGATTTTACAAAACAAACGTTCGTTTATTCACGGTATATTTTGTGATTCTATTTAAGACCAATTTTTAAATCGAGCAAATAAAAAGCGATGCACGTAATGCATGACTGAGAATCCAGGTGCTTGATTCTATCTCTGCGCGTCAGGATAAGATAAACAAAAATGGAACGAGAGTCCAGGGTAGCAGAGTTGGGTACCTGAAATCCAGGAGCAAAAAGATGCTGATAGGAGTAACTTCATGTTCGCCTGTAAATTTGTGGTTGCCTCCACGGACGCGATCATTGCCCCAAATCTCAGCATTGAAATGCAGATGTTCAAGCGTACCACAGCTACAAGAGATTGTATCAACATCTGATGAAATTCAAGTGCCTCGGCATCAGGTTACAGTACACGACAGACAGAGAGGAGCCACTTATAAGTTCACTGTCCCTGAGGTTCCCCTGCATCCCTGATTTTGTTACCATATTGCATGAAATTGTTTGAAGATTTTATTATTTGATCCACTGCCAAACTGTCAACTCCAATAATTGTTCTTGTTTTCGGTCTTCATTGTTCTTCTTATTTCCAGAAGACTGTTAAATACATGTTTCGATTTACATGGATGGAATTCCTTTCAAGTCCCATGAACAAAGTATCATAGCACGAATTGATGAATAATCATGTCTCAATTTGCCAACAGAATTCTATCATTCTTGTAGTTGTGGAAAGAGAGCGATTGATCACGTTAACTTTTATATTTGCTGTCTGAAGATGCATTTTACTCAGCTTGTCATACCAATTCTCATGGTAGGCATTCTTATGCCTTTTCATGGACACGAATTCTTTAACGTCCAATCCAAAATACAATATCAGGTTAAAATGTTACCTTTCAGTGGTTCTTGTTTTTGGTACGTTATTATGGAAAATTTCGGAAGTGTGTTTCGGTAATTACAATTTTTTCCCTTAAATACAATATTTAGAACTGCACATGTTTCGGAAACAGTTTATTACATGCAAGCTGCAAATAACTCTAGTTGAGTTCAACCTTTTGTGCTTTACCATTAATAACCCTAGCTGATAGACCTTGGTTAAAGCCATTAAAATGGGCGTCGAGTTTTTCAATTTCCTTCGATATCCTTTTCATTCTTCACATTTGGGAAGTTTGAAGGGATGACGATTTAAGTTTTACGGACATTATGGCTACCCTCTTGGTTAAAGCCATTAAAATGGGCTTTGAGTTTACTTTTCCTTGATATCCATTTCGTTCTTCATGTTTGGGAAGTGTGAATGGACAATGACTTTAAGTTCCATAGACATTAGAACTAACAACTTAAAGCTTTAACGATGATGCTTCTTTTAAGCGGGGTGAATGTAAGAAAGTATGCCTTATTGATAGTCTAAAGGTTAGTCCTCCAAAATGGGTCTATGGGAGCATGGGGATCATCTTGGTTTCATACTAACCAACTATCATATCCCTTTTAAGAACCACATATCCTTGATTAATCATATACTGTGTTGTGAGGATATGTAAGAAGGCAGAGCTAAGGCTTTTGGTGTAGGCACCTCCCCTACTTTATGGAGAAGGGGGTTACATCCCTTTTAAAAACTACATAACGTGATTAATTGCATACTATGTTGTGAGAATATGTAGATAGCCAAAGCTAAGGCTTTTGGTATGGGCATCTCCTCTACCTTATGGAGAAGGGGGGTAGAACTAGATGCATATAGCTTAGGGTGGCATCATAGCTATCTCGAGGATTTTGTAGCTATGTGTATTGATATTGCTCTTTGTGGTCTTGTGTGCATGTTATGTTACTCTTATTGTTTATATTATTATCTGTGGGGTACCTGATACACTCATAACCATTGGACTAACTTGTGCTTTGTATTTTTGATATGCTTGTAGGTTCTTATGATTGTTGAGGCATAGTCTATCTTAAGTCCATCCTTGAGTCCTTCTTTGAACAGTTTTCCATTTTGTCTTTTGGAGGAACCTGTGGCCTATATTCTGTCTCTTAATTAGAGTATGGTTTTAACCCTAATTTGGTTTGTACTCACTTTTGCTGGGGACTACCCCATTTCTAATGATTAATCAACCTAATATTCTCCCTGACAAATAACATGAAAGCCTAAGTATAGACAATAAAATGATTGTTAACAGTATATTTTTGTAAAGCATGCCAACTGTGGTACTGGATACACAGTCATTCACTTAAGGATTCAAACTATGCAAATTTTGTTGTAAAAAGACATGGCAGGTAACAGTCTTCACCTGGGAGAAATTGTCTAACCTTTTTCTCAAGCCCTACACAGTAGTTTGCTCCTATACATTTCTCAGAAAAGAATCATGAACATGTATTGAGTTATTGCAAAAGCCTCGTATTTAATCTATACCAATTAATGGAAAGGATAGAATCCGGCTTCTTGCTTCATTCCTTTATAAGCAGTCCAAGATCTCACACATACAAAGAGTTCTTCCCCATTAGTCATTTAAGTTTAGAACTTCTGTCATCAAACTTACCCATCCGGACTTGAGGCTTAGCCACCATTCATGCAACTTTCACTGAAACAGAAGTTATCGGTTTTATTGCCATTAAATCCTTTGTAAAATGTGATAAAACTTAGCTTCATGAGTTGTGTGGCTGGGGTTTTGTTCAACTAGAATAATCTCACCTCAGGCGAACTTGTGAGGGGCATGCGAGCACAAAACGGATAACTGCATCAAGTTGCACATTTGCATGAACCACACAGGAAAATTTCTACTTTCCTTATGTAGATTGCATTGCTTTGCCTACTTCGTGCATTTGCTGTATAGCTGTAATTAAAGCATGACTTGCTTGCTTTGCACTTTTGACTCCTTGTAAATGATCAGAAGCACCAACTTAAACCTCAATTTGCTTGTACTAACTGTAGGGAGTTGCAAACAAGAGATGAAATAGCATGAAATGCACCATAGAAATAACAAAATTTAAAAGAAAATTGCAATGGATTGCAAGGAATGGAAAATCCTATCCAAAATCATCAGTATCTTAGCTTTGATATATTTTTTCAATGATTAATTGAAGATTCTTCTAGTCTACTATTTTCAATGATAATTTGAAGATATGTTGCCATTTTGGAAATCTTTGATATGCTTGAAAAGTCTTAAACATGTGTGCTAAGCTTGTTCAGAATATCCAATGTTCTTGTACTTCGTGAGTTTATAACATTCACTAAAATAAGTTGAACGTTAAGTATTTTGTTGTCTTTGTGGAGACCATAAGACCTTAGGGATCTAAGGAACACAGTTCAGTTTCAGCTATTTCTTTTAGATAATTTCCATCTTTTGCAATATAGCCTATTGACATTGAACCTGTGACATGAAGGAAATGGAGATAGCTAGATCGAGCCAGCCTAAGCCTTTACTGTGTTAGGTCTTCATCATGCTTTGCCATGAGGTCTCTGTTATCCTTTGCCCACCCTGCTGATTCTCTTTATGCATCTGGAACTCCATCCACATCATCATGCTACATGAGCACCATGGCCCACCATTTTTATGCTAGGTTTGATGCAGTTATAGTGAAACACAAGTGCAAAAAATTCTAAAGTATACTTTCATAAATAAAATTGCATTAACAGTGAAATACAAGCACAGAAAATTATTAGTATACCTTTTGTGCTGGGTTTGATGCAGTTATAGTGAAAAACAAGCGCAGAAAATTCTAAGTATACTTTCATGTACATTATTAAAATTGCAGCTAAACTGAAACACAATACACAAATTCTAAGTATATTTTCATGCACATTATTAAAATTGAATTATGGAAAGAGCATAACTTAAGCATTAGATCTCCAATTTGATAATGTATAAGCTTACCAATATTCTATGATGCTAGTTGAAATTTAAGTTTCTCATTTAATATAACATGAATGTAACATTTACATCAAAGGGAGAAAAAAATTACTTCCTTTTCTGCCTAGAGAGGATGAAGTAACAATGAACGTTTTGGAGCAATGAAAGTAGATTTTGTTGTAATTCAGTAATGCTTAATGCCTGAAGTCTTTGGTCTTTCCAGGAGAGATCTTGGTCAGAGACAAGGATTTTGAATGTATCAAATCCTATTAGCAATTAATTTTTTTGTGGTACCAATTTGACAGTGCATAATGTCTAAGAGGTCAAGGGAGCAGCAGTGACCTTTTTTAAGATACAAGAAGAAATTGTTAAAACACATATGAAAAAATTGCAAATGGATTAAGCTTTAGCTTTTGATAGAAGTGAATGACAAAAGAGAACCCATCCAGCTGACCCCATATTATTGGGACAAAGCTAGGGTGATGAGAATGATGGCATTGTTCACAGGAGATGTCTTTTACCAGCCATCATTCACTTGCTTTAAAATGAGCTGTTATAACTTAGAAGTTGGTTCTTTGGGGTTTTTTAACTTAGAAGTTAGTTCTGGTTAGTTCTTTGGTTTCTTTTCCTCTTCTTCTTTTTAAAATTTTCAAAATAGCCATTACCCAGTGTATCTCAAACAAGCTGTTAACTTAAGCACTATTTATTCTCTTTCTTTTTCCCTGATCCTTGAAAATCAATTACAACGTATGATGGTATGATTTGAAACATATTGGGAAAAAACAGAATGCAAGCAATGTGTGGTACAATTACCAAACAAGATTCAGAGATATGATAACAGGTACAGTGGGAGCAACAGATACCAGTCTAGTAGGAGCTATGAAAAAATGCATATATGTAATGAATTTGGTAGCAGAGGATGGTATACCGGGGGGTTAAACGGATGCCATAAGTAGCACTTCTTTGCATGTATTGGATTTTGTATTTTTTTTGTTAGTAGGCTTTAATTCATTGGAAGGATAATATGAACAGTTCTTGTGATTCTTCACTTAACATTGCTCATATTTTGCCAAATATGACAATGAAATAACACAATATTGAATAAAGAAAGGATTTATCCAGAGTGGTTGTCAATATGGTAATCCTTCTAGCTATTATCCAATCATATTATGGTTGTTTTTTTGAACAGTATCCATCTATGTTTCTATGGTTGACTATCTTGCAAGATAATAGATTACTGACTTGCACATATATTTATATACTGCATCTAAAGTGCCATGTATGGGATTTGAATGTGACCCACTTTCAAGGACCTATGTCCATTATTATAAGACGATCTTTTAAGGGCTGAATGGTTAGTGAGAAGGAAAGGAAAGACATGAAAATCAGAATAGCGACAAAAATAGTACATAAAGTGAAGACATCTGTAACAGGACTTATATTACCATAAATTGACTTCCATAGTTATGGTTTGATTCTAAGCATTCTGAACATAGTCCTTATTCTACAATTCTCAATTCTGCCTATACGGATGATGCAGGCAAATGTGTCTCCAAAAGTTTGATGCAAATTCGAACTTCATGATATTATCACACAACAAACATTGTAATCCGGGTGGCATTTTTCCTACTGTTGTGATGTTAAAGAATTTTAATTATATTGGCGAAATACTAGGCTCAACCCTTTACCCCACAAAATTTGTGGAGATGCTTTTCACAGATGCCCATTTTTTGTATGAAGCAGAGCTGGGCTGCATTGTAATCCACTTGACTCTATGCAAAAAGAAAACAAAAAAAGAAAAAAAAAACTACTTTTAATTTTTCCTGAAATGTTTCTATATTTATTTTGTTGGAAATATATTTATCCATATTTTCATTCAATATTGTATACAAAATCGAGTATATTTTATAATAAATAGTAATTCTTGCTTTGCTATATCTTGTATTTTTCAGTCATATACATAGATCCATTGTGCCGAGGTGATCTAGGTACCATGAAATTAAGCATAATTTGGAATTCTGTGTTTCTCATAATTGGACAAGTTAGTTATAGACTTTTACTTGCAGGACCAATATATATTACAAACAGCCGAGGATCAAAATATTAAGCTGCCATTTGCATGCAGACATGGTACTTACTTTTCTTCTATCTCTGATTTTTTTTTAAATAAAAATCTTTTCACTGTAATTTATTAATAAATGAGAAACTGTATGGAAGGCAACATCAGCCACAAGATTGTGTTGAATTTTTTAAGCTAGTTTTTCTTATTTCTGCAAGGCAGCCAAAAAACTTCCCTCCATGGATGTATGAATTACAGATTCTGTTGTTGACTACAAAGTGAATCTATTTAAGTGCTTATTATATACAGACAATAAGTTGTTCTTTTAATAAGTTGAATCTTTGCTTGCAGTCACTACCATTGACAATATCATATGTGCCCCAAATTGATAGATATGGTATATGCCTAAAATCTAATCCAACAAAAACACATTTGATGTTCACCTAACCAAAACAAACTTTTTAAACAAGTCATTGCATTGATTTAATAAGTACGCAAGGCAAACTTAAGGAAGCAATCTCTCCACTCAAAACTTTTATGATGGAGAATCTTTATTCCTTTCCTTAAACCTAATTTCAAAACCTTTTCAATTAAAATAACTTTACAGAAATTGAACTTATTGCATCGTGTTGATTAGGATTTTAGTTATCTTATGCAATGTGTATTGATTGACAATGACCTATATGCTTTTCCATTGTCATGTATTGATTGTAAAGTGAACTCTTGAACCAAGACACTGGAAATTTCATGCTCACAGGATGCTGCACCAGTTGTGCTGTGCGTGTGAAATCTGGAAAATTGCGCCAACCAGAGGCACTGGGAATATCAGCTGAATTGAAATCGAAGGTTTGTATTGCTATCAAATCTATCATCAAGGGAATGCATGGATTCATTACAGGACCATGAGACAAATTTTTGTTACAGAAGTAATGTGAAAAATATAAGCAGCAGAATAAAACGAGAAGCAATCATACATGAGTGTGCAAACATGACATGCACACACACATTCTATTTATGGGTAATACCTTATGATATCAAGGGACATATTCATAGGAATAAAATGCATAGCTATACATTATTTGAGCTTCTAATCCATATTGTCATTGCATTTTGAGCCACTTTATAAAATCTTATGCTTCCTAAACCATTTGGGAATCTATTTTGCAACACATTTCTCATCCTTTTAGCTGAGGTCAAGTGAAGTTGCTATTCCTATCAGTTTGATGTTTGGGAATCCATTTTGTAATACATTTCTTGCGTTACCAAAGCGTACATTATGTATAGTGAGACTTCCTAGAATTTCAACAGTATGTGTAATCGTGTAAAAGGCAACATTTTTTTGGGCGTTTTATCTTGAACATTTATTTACTGTTTGCATGAATTTAAATTAGTTTTTACCAATATTGAACTCATTCAACATCAATGGGACTCCTGGTAAACATCCATTTCTTTGGAGAAGTAATTGGACTTTCTGTGCAGAAACCGGACATTATAAACAAATAATTGATTTCCTAATTCAGAGTTTTTCCTGGTCTTTCCCACTATAGCTTATTTCCATGCAGTTTTTTTGCTGAAGTTGCTTATTAAAGTACACATATCTATTGATAGGGCTATGCTCTTCTTTGTGTTGGGTTCCCCTGTTCTGATTTGGAGGTTGAAACACAAGATGAAGATGAGGTAAATTTCTTTCTGGACAATCATTTTAGCATATGTTTAACGTTTTAACAGTACAATCTCTAGAGTGACTAAATTATGTAAGATCTTATTACTTTTTTTTGTAAGTACTGTAGATTACATAGTAAATCCATTTTTATAGGTTCATGTAGTTTTTAAAAAATGTACACTTTTCACTGACTTATTGCTCACGGTTTTGCTGGCAAGCCATTCTCAGCTATTATTTAGTGCTCCAATTAAAAAATGTTGTAATAAATATAAATAGTATTGGCTGGTACTTCATTGATATCATAAGCTTGGTCTTATATTGCACTGGTGATTCCTACTACCTAATCAATTTATACCCATAAAGTGTAACATCTTTTAAAATGATGAAAGAAATCTCATGCTTATGTGCCTGCTCCAAAAACTAATTCGGTATCTCTAATCTTTTACTTTTTATGAGAGTAGCATTCATGCTATTTTGTTTTGCAAGTTTGATTGAATAATAAAAAGTAAAAGCATTGTTATTTTTGCATTCCATAAAATTTGCCTTTTTTCAAGTACAATTGCAAAAGCATTTTTTGTTTGTTGCAGGTATATTGGCTCCAGTTTGGCAGATATTTTGCCAGAGGACCTATTGTAAGTACCTCGTATAGAAATTTTTTAAATAGACTTTATAACGGTTAATATCTCTTTCTTTATGAATCAACACATAATGTTTCTGCAAATTCAATGGTTTCCACTATCCACGATTGAGAATAACTGTGAGGTACTGGCCTATACGGGCCGGTGGATTGAACTGACGTAAAACACAACCTGTAGGATACCCCCAAATGCATTCAAAATAATCATTTAGGCAATTGGTGCAAAATGCCATTTATAATTTTAAACACTAATCTGTTCCCAAAGAAAAAAAGGTACACTAAAATGTATATGCCTTGTGAATGAAGAATTGAGGATGAGAAATTGCTCCTTTCTCTCTACACTTCATTTTAAAATTTTTTAACGATTGTGGTTGGTTCACAAGTGTAGGGTTTAAGCTCCAAAATTGTTGAAAGATCCAGCTTTCCAATCAAGAATTTCCATACAATCGGATTTGAAAACATTGAAACTTTAGAATCTAAAAATGGATAATTATTACTTTTAAAATAAGATTGTAGCTATAATGAAAAACAGTCACATCTCAGAAAAGTTCTCTCTCCATAAACTAAGAGCAGCTATTCAAATGCTACTTGGTATGGGAAATCACATGATACATATTAGGTAAAAGTGGAAATTTTTAGATACAGGGAATTACCTAACCAATGCTTCTTCTAACCAAGTTCCAGTAGAGTCGATTGAGGTGGAAATTTGGACCTGTAGTAACAAGCAGATTGTTCCAGACATTATCAGCAAAATCACAATGCATAAGAATACGGTGAGGTTCTTCATTTTGAGACACACAAATGGGCAATCAGCATCAAGGACCAAGCCCCATTGTTTTATGATATGTTTACATTGGTCTCTACCTTGCTGTCATTGCCTGCAAATGGATATAATTGTTTTGGTAATTTATTTTCAAATTATTCAGCTATGGTTCTTGCTTAGGATGCCAAATTACAGGGTTTATTTGTTGTTGCATATATTTGGGTAGGATGGATGAGAGCTATAGGTTTTTGAAAGTGAAACTGAATTTTTTTATTTACGTCCACTCTCTCAGATACAACAGTTTTAGATTTTTTTTTTTTTAAAAATTCCGCAACTCAGTGTTGCCTACTAAAATCAAAGTTGTGACCTTGGTTTCCATTCCAAGGCTCTTACCTCTAAACTAAACATCTTATCCGAAGAAGATGGTTATTTATTAAATTTTATAATTAAATAATATAAAAAATTGTAATTTAAACCGATGCCTTTTGCATTGATTGCTCTTAGATAGCTGATTTTTCCCCTATAGATAGCTTTCTTGCCTTGAGCTGGAATAACCTTTGATTTTAATGCCTCAACCTTTGCATGAAGCTCCAAATTTGCTGCGTCTTCGTCTGCTCGCAGAACATGCTATTTTACCCAAACACTTTATAAGATGTTAAAATTTTATCAAAGTTTCCTTTTTGCCTGTAACGATCCAACAGTTTTGGCACCAGATACTTGGCCAAAATTGCCTTCTCTAGTTTTGATTGGCTGCATTTATCCTTCCGCGCTATATCAAGGTTCTCTAAAACGGATATTTGTGGCTGGTGCTAGCAACTCTTTACATAATTCAACAGGTGTTGGCATTGTAAACGAATCATGATTATGAGTGACAGATTGCATTTCATGAATTTGGCTTGAAGTTCTTCATCCCCTTCTTATTGCTATGACGATCTTGTTCTGGTGCTCGGCATCTGTAGGAATCAACTTAATGTTATATATTTGAATTTAGTGCTTCATGATTAAAGATGTTAACATGAGATTATAGTTAAATTGTATCCAGTTGATTGGTGGGTGAATTAAGCAAGGCAAATTCTCTTATGTCATCGTCATCATTGCCAGTCTTTCCCAACTATGAAGACCTCTTATTCTAAGCAAGTGATCCGGCAACATTTTCTAGTTGGCTGTCCACCTTACCCCTATTAGGCTAAGCAGGTGGCTTCAGAATAATTGTTAGCGTCCTCTGTCTACTTTACCACTTTAGGCATAACTTGCAAGGAGTAAACATGATTAGGCTAAGCACGTGGTTTCAGAATAATTGTTAGTGTCCTTTGTCTACTTGACTTCACCACTTTAGCATAACTTCTTAGGAGCGAACATGCCACTTTTAGGATGGAAATCACATACCTTAATAAACATGTGCATATTCAACTATGTAGTTTTCTTCAATCAACAAAGATCATGTGGACATAAGTTTTGAGAGCTAGAGAGAACAGGTTATTTATAGTATACAAGAAAGTTTCATTACTTGAAAAGTAAGTATGAGGCTTTAAGAGAAACTATCATCATTATCATCATCCTAGTCTATCTCGACACAATGGAGTTGACTACATGAATTTTTTTTCGCCATTTGTTTCTATGAAGAGCTAGATCTTTGTTTATTTGTAGTTTCTTTAAACTATCTTATTGCTTTTCCTTGTCTTTTTTTTGTTTTTTTTAGTCTTCCTTATGGTTGCTGTCCTGGAACAGTGATGTAGCAACCTTTTTTATAGGCTTATTGTATGATCTTTGCACATGCGCAAACCATTTAAATTGCCATTCTTGTAACTTATCTAAAATGGAAATCACTCTTAAGTCATCCTCTAATGTTTGTATTAAGTAGTTTCTCTTCTAGTAACATTTAGCATTCATCTAAGCATTTGCATTTTTGCCGCATTGATGTGTTGTTCATGCCTCTTTTGTATGCCCAACATTCACAACAATATAAGATAGTAGACATGATTATTGTTCTGTAAAATTTTTGGTATTTTTTAAATCACATAGAACACCATTAGCTTGTCTCTATTTTGGCCATCCTACATGATGAGACGCAACCTGCATGTGCCGCGATATCGCGTGCCGCGATATTGCGTCCCGCGATATTGCGTCCCGTGATATTGCGTCCCGCCGCCATATCTATAAATAAGAGGCGGCACTCCCTTCATTTCCCAATCCTGGCTAGAAGTAGCGAAGCTCTGGCAGATTGATCACTCCAGAGTTAGAATTTTTCCCATGTGCCCGCAGTAGGAGTCCTAGAGTGAACG
>MNCI01008366.1:1255657-1270752 GCA_015680685.1 Gnetum montanum | reverse complement strand
CAGTTGCATAGTTCAGGGTGTGTCCGGTAAGTGGGAACGGATGCTGACGCTAGTTAATTTAGACTTAGATCTTTAGTTAGAGTTAGCTTAGTTTCTCAACCCTTTCCCCTGATAGCATAGAAGATAAGCCGAAAACACCAAAAAAATAACATACCTCAGACTTGCTTAACCATACCGTGACACTTACAAGCAAGCCTGGGAAGACAACGAACGATTAACCCCAAGTGTTTCTTATGGCGTTAAGGCATTTAGTTTGCGGAGTTCGACCGGATCGCGCGTGTACGCTCGTATTCGTATGGTTGAGTGTAGGGGTACCTCGCCACTCATCACTACATTAATTTGGTTTCTTATATCTTTATGAATTTCACCATCTAATTGGAGGATTGATCATAGGATGAAAAACTATACAAGAACAAAAGGAAAGAGGAGGTTAAATTCTCAACATAAAATATTTAAAGTTTAACTTCGAGGTCCTTTTTCACTATCATGTAGAAGCTTTACTAGTTGATTTAATAGCATAACTTATTAAAATCAAACCTTCAAGTTACAGAAGTATACCCAATGAATTGCATTAATGTAATGTTAAATTTTTAAGAAATTTTGATGTTGCAACTTTCTAGAATGTCCTAGGAACCCTTATATAAAGAAATGCTTATTTATTGGATACTCATTTGGACCTATTGATCGCCAGTTGAAAAGTCTTAGTTCATGAGTAAGATTTGAACTCTAATAAGATTAATAATTTTAAATCTATAAATTAGTTAATAATTTGATTTATTTGGTTCTAGTAATAAGCTATTTTTACCTATTAAAATTTAAATTATGGTTTCAGGAAAGGGATGATTATGCGTTAGAGCTAGCTATGGGAGATGAGTAGGCCATTCCATGATTTTGTGATGTAGCCTTAAGACTCTACAAATCCATTTGATGTGTAATAAATATAAGTTATTGTTTTTTATTGTTATTTATCATATTCCTAGATATTCATGTCTAAAACTCTCTTAACTTTTAGATTTTTTTAATTTAGTTTCTCATAGATTGATAAAGCTCCTTTTATGCAAATAGGAAACAAGGCATAATTAAAAGTGTTAGTTTGTAATTTTTTTTTTTTTTTTGCATTTTACCATGTAAATTTTAGTTGAATTAATCATTTGAGAATTTAAAATCTTTATATCATATTAATTCCCATAGTATGTAACATGATAAGCTGTGAGTATGCCCAATGCTCAACTATACAGTCTACAAATGTTGTAGTAGATTATGTTGTAATTTGTGTTGGACTATATCTTAATTAATTGACTACAATTTTCTATATTCCTAACTAGATTTGTGGTGGCCCTTTAACTTGTATGGTTAAGGGTAGCTAAAGTGTATGATAATTAGTGTTTTATGATCATAATTCTAATTTACTAAAAACAATGAAAATACATTTAATGATCTAATTAACTAGCAATGAGAAAATTTGTTTCAAACTAGCTTAAGATGATGAGTGTTCATTCTCCAATCCACCTTTACATTTCTAGATATTTGTACTAACCATAGGGTTTACCAAACTAGAGCATTGGAGGGCATACCATGTGTCTAGTCCTTGGGATTACCAAACTAGTATGAGTTTAATGCTTAAGATTTTGTTGTGCTCATTTCATTGGTAATTAGTAGTAAATAAACTCTAGAAATTACATGCTAGAAAATAGAAATTTATTCTAAGTCAAAGTGTTGTAATGGAATCAAATTAATCTCAATTTTTTTTTTCAATCATGGAAGTATCCATGTATATTCTATTCAAATAAGACATTGGACAACTAACTCAAATCCATGTTGCGAACATTTACTAATATAAGTAGTGAGAAGATCAAATTGCAAGAGTTCAATTAAGCTATTGATGAGTGATGGAGTGTCAACACCTAACCATATAAGATATGAGTGTTCACACATGATCCCGATTGAATTCCATAGACAAGGCAATGTGATTATGCAAGTAATTGGTTAGAGTTCGTGATCATTGTCTTCCCACATGAATTAGTAAGTTCAATGCATGTGGTTTAACTCATGATGAGGCATATGATAGATGATGTTGTATGGGCCATAATGCTCCTAGCTAATATGAAGTAAAAGTAATAGTTTTTAAATCTAAGTAACCACAAATAAATCTAATTTAGCCTATGTAATGAGCAGTCAGTCATGATCTTCCGTTCACACCTTGGACTTTATGTAACTAGTACTAGGATTACCAAGTACCACACTATTGGGTGTACCAAGTGATAGTACTACTAGGTTACCAAGTAGCTACACTTAAGTGCTCAAGAACAGTCATACTCATTCTGCTTAACAACAGGAATAGTAAAGTGCATTAAAAGTAAATTAGTAACTTTGAAGACAGTAAACATCAAACTAAATGAAAGCAAAAATAAAATTAGTGTTGTTGCAATGATGGAAATTAATCTTGATCTTTATTTTCGGTCATGCTGCATCCAAGTACATCACACTCAAATAAAGACTCTGTTTAATCACTTAACATCACATTGTAGGCACACACCGCTAAATATTGAAAGCTAAAATTATGAAAACAAATTAAAAGAGTTTTTCTACTATGTTATCAAATCTATTGTGGGTCTGTGTGCCTAAGTGTTACTTTTATAGGTTGGTATGCACCCTACAATATTGTTTATATGATAACATATCTATGACATTGTAGATATGATATCATTATTGCAAAAAGTTTGGATTTATCATACCCTCACAATTGATTGAAAACTTATCCTTGAGTTACAAAATGAGGATAAAGTCCCTTACAAAATTGCGATGTAGATTTACATGACACTAACTACTTTGTACATGACTCTTTAAGTGTCGCAATGGTGTTTTACAAAAAATGACACATTCATGACATGATAAAGTTTACAATGCAAAAACAAACTTTGGTGAAGCTGGATGTAGCCTTATGTTGTTCTAGGTGGCGGTGGTTCTTCTATTGGTTGCTTTCCCTTATTGTCAGGCTTATGAAATTGATAGTCGTTTAGGAGTGCTTGTAATTTCTCCGCTTTTGTTCTTGGATCATGAACCATCCATGCTGATGAACCAATGTTTGATGGAGTTGGCACATTCCATGGATATGGTAGTTGTGGAAACATTTGATTAGCTTTAACATACCATGTTGCAAATTGTCGTCTTTCTTCTTCAAACGTCTTTCTTCTTCAAATGCTCTGAACTTTTTTCTTAATTCATGGTAATTTGTTAATTTTCTGGTTAGGTTCACTACTACATCTTTTTGCCCTTGGTAGCTAGCCTAAATTGTTTCTAGCTCTGAGTTTGCTACTTGAAGTTTTTGTAAAGCATCTTTGTGGCCGCAAACTTTTTCTTGTACAAGGTGCATGTGGCTGCTACTTGTTGTTCAAGCTCACTTCTGGGCCTACTTGTTGTCAACATGGCTAAGTTAGCATAATGAAGGTTTGTTAACCCCATGTACTCTTTTAAGTCCTTAATCTATAGGTCTTTATTTTTCAATTTCGCTTTGTAGGTGTGGGCCATGCTGTCCAAGATGGGTTGTCATTTTGGATTTTGTGCTAACATGGAATTAATGCTAGCCTTTGGCATTTGGATCTCTTTCTCATTGATTTGTTTATACATTCCCACTTGATCTTGGCAGTGTTCCTTGAGCCATTTATGCTTCTTTGCCTCGTTTTTCCATGTGCTAATTTTGATAGTTGACTTCTGTCGGATGGTGTATACCTCCTCCATGGAGAGGCTTTTGTTTTCTCTTGCAAGGCTCATATCCTAGTTGACCCCAACTAATTGTTCCCTTAGTTGGTGGATGCTTTCTTCCAAAATGTTTTTCTATTTTTCAACATTGGTCAATCATATGTTATTAGCAACAAGTTGTTTATTTTCCTCTTTTAAGACAGCAAGTGCTTTAGCATAGGCATATGTTTGGGCCTTAGCCGTTGAAGCATTCCATACTCATGTTTCCTTCTCATTCTTCATTTCTTTATTATTTTTAAGGAGGTAATTGATTTGCTTAGTTCTGAATTATGCTAATTGTTTTGGTGTAATGAATTGAGTTTGATTTCTTCTTTTTCTCTCAGGGCTACGAGCTCTTCTTGTAATCTGTGAAACTCATTCTTAGCATGCTTTGCCTTGGTTTCGGCCATGATTAGTTTTCCTCTGGTAGCAATCAATTCAAACTATGTTGCAGTGACATCATTAGGAATGTCAAAGAGATTTTTCATAATTTGTCCTTTCTACAACAATCCATCTAACACATCTTTATGTTCTGTAGGAGTTATAGAGGTACCAGCTAACATTTGAGCATATTTAGTTTTAGCAATATCAGCTAGCGACACAATAGGTATATGGAAAGATTCTTTAATGTGATTTGTGATCACTTCTGCGACTCCCATTGCATCATGGTGTTGCATGACCACAAATGTGACTCCTTCTCTAGATTCAAGTATCACTTGGAATGATATGGTGTTCCCAGAAATCTGTTATGACGACTGGGCCTCTCCTCCTAATTGTAATGATATTTTTTTGTTGGCAAGATTTGTTGAGATGGTTGGCCTAACTACATCATCGATTACTTTGAATAAATTAGCCTCTTCCCTATTTCCCCAACTAATGGCTTTTGCAATTTGTTGCAGATGACTAATTGAAGGCCTATAATCTTGCAGCAATGGTGGTGGAACTTGCAGTTGCTGCTATTGTTGTTTTGTGGGTTAGGGTGTCTCCTCAGTGCCTGGTTGTTCTTCTATTTGGTCCTTTTTGGGAGGCATTGACTTGAGCATTTTAGCATAGGAAGCATTCTGTGCCTTCCTTAATGCATCATTTGTATACCCTAGGATGCTAGCTTGTTTGCATAACTTCTAGATAAAGCAAGAAAATGGAAGTGTTAACTTCCCTATTTTCTTCTCCTTGAACTACCTTTGGATTTTTGTGAAGTAGAGGTGAGTGATGCCTGCATTGAACTTTTCCATTAATATTGTGCTACCTTTAGCCACATATGTAGAGATTCACTTCAATCTCTTGGTAGAAAATAAGTGATAAGTATCAATTTTAAAATAGATCTTTTCTTTTGTAGTTAGTTCACTGTATTCTTTATTGTCCTTGCCATACACCTGTTGCAACCATAGCTTTCTGGTATATGTGTCAGATCTTGTTGATATTTGTGCCACCTTTGCTCCTTCATTGGGCACATTTAGTACCTTTGCAATTACCTTAACTAAGCAAGAGAGTGAGATCCCTTCAATTTTTACTATAGCATCTGCTTCTTGATTTTGCAAAAATTGGAGTGTTTCTCCCAAATACCACTCTCCATTTGTTGTCAAAGTAGGCCACAAAGGAAATGACTAAAGTTGGGCCTTAACACCTTTTGGAGCAAATTCGAAAAATGGACCAAAGTTAAGTTCCACAATTATTGTCAACATGATGGATTTTTCCTAAAAAGCCTGAAGGTGTTCAGATGACAATGTGAGCTACTGTTGTTGGACAGGCTTTTGTGGAATGTCTACTTTTTCTTGAGTAGATTGCTCCGTGGCAGGAGTTTGTTGATGAATATTGAAGGATTGTGCATCCTGCTCTCTTTGTTTTACTTGCAGGTTTTGCTCGCTCACTTGTCCTCTTTCACCTCGTGGTCTTTTACTTGTTGATTGTGGAAGTTCTCCTTGTGCTCCTCTTTTTGGGGCCATCTGTAATCAATCAAGGGTTTGGAATTACTAGAGTATTCTCATAGATGAGCAACAATTTGGTACCTTACCTATACCCTTAGTTTTATTAAGTTCTTAGTTCATTATGATTGCAAAGTTAGAAAATTTTTCAAGAACAATCCCATTAGTACTTTTCTATGGTATAAAATGAGTTGTATGATTAATTAAAAGTCTTCTTAAAGTTGTTTTGGCCTTGCCATCAGTGATCTACTTTAAAAATTAAAAATTCCTAATATGTGCCCTTAAACTTACCCTTATAATACCTTCTAGTTGTTAACAATTTCCAAAAAATTGACTTAGATTTTCCTTACTAATACCCCCTCCATAACTAAGATGATCACTCTGGGAACACGTAGAATCGAAAATCATGAAAATCGAAGCAAGAATGCACAAGTTATGGGCATTGGAAGATGGGGAGTCAAAGCATTGAGGGATAAAGAAAAATTGAAAACAATTCTTCTTTTTTATGAAAATCAAAAATGAAAATATTTTTCTAACTCCTGCATGCTATATATAGTTTTAATAGGTGCAATATTGTAAATACGACATTGTAACTGCGATATCATAGTTGCTTGTGGTATTGTAACTATGACATCACCTTAGAAAAAATCAAATTTTCTTAAGGGTTTTTAGGGAAAAATTGAGTTCCAGTAGATGGTTGGAAGATATACATCATGTTCAAAAGGTCTTGACATGGAGATAATGCTTCAGTTATGAAAAGTAAGCATTGAAAGTCTATGATTAAGGAATCTTGAGCTATGAAAGTGTATGAGGTGTTGACGAAATGAATGAGATAGACAATTGATGAAGTGTTAAAGTGTTGCATTGACGGGCCCTTGTTGACATGGTGTTGCCCTATCGACATAGCGTTTGCTATGTTTATGGGGCCCCATTGACGTAGCTCCACAATAAAGTCTATAACTGCATGTTCACCCGTTGTGTTTATGGCACGTCTTGTCATAGGCTTAGTGAAGTTTTTGTAGTTTATTCATTTGAGAGTTAGAATATTTTTTGAGTGCTTGCAATAGGAGTCAGAAAGTGTACAGATCTTTATTCGAGCATTGATGTACCTGAGCATAGCAATGTGAATGACAATAAAGATGAGCCTTTTGATCAAACCTTACAGCACTTGGAAATAGATTAATTATTTATTTATGCATTTAATGTTTTATGTAATTTCCTTTAATGCTTTAATTAATTAATTAATTAATTAGGCTAAGCTAATCTAGATTAAGTAGTGAGTAATTAAACACATAAGTATGACCACTTCGAGCATGTGCATGGTGCTTGGTAATACATGTTTAGGATGTGTATGAAAAGTGGGACTAGATGCTTATGTTAGGATTAGTTAAGGTGTAGTTATGTAGATTAAATTAGCAATTAAATTACTTCATTCTTTTCATCCTTTATTCTAAGCACCCAAAACATAAACCATAAAAATAATAAAAATCATATATCTTGATTACACTTAACCATATCGTTGCATATCACAAGTGTAATTGGAAAGACAACGAATGATTGTTTGGGCAAGTTCACTTCCTAGAATCAACATACTTAGGAACTTAAGGTTTGCGAAATTTGATCGGGTTGCGTGTGAACACTTGTAATTCGTATGGTTGGGTGTAGGGTATATTCATCACTCATCATTGGTGTCATTGTTGGGGACCTTTAGTTTGTTATATGCACTATCTAAGATTTAGTAAAAAAATTATTTAACATTGTTGGAACAAACCCTAAAGTCATATCATTCATCAAAATAACTACAACAATTATAAGAAAGCACATTGTATTTCTTGTCTTCTAATACAAGATGTCTTCTTCTCATAGGCATGATTCTTCATCTAAGTTTGACAGAGTAAATTAGCAGGTGCCTTAGCAATACAAAGTGATATATGCTCATCCTAATGAGTATGTTCCCAATTTCACCTTTGTCCTACACTAGGATGAACAACTGTGGTGGTGAGACATGGAGGGCAACATCATGTTGCCGCTCAATTAATCCATTCTTGCGATGCTCCACCAAACTCTTATGCAGTTGGGCATCCAAGGGCTTCATCCTAAATATGTTGTGCAAGATAGTGATCCAGGGATTATCATCCCATTGATGCACAACACCTGAGGGATTGATAGCTAGAGCAATGATACGAGTCTTCGAAGGGGAAGTGGTCCAATGATTTCTCATTCCTGAGGTACCAAAAAGATGGTGGAGAGCCCTTCTCTAGGGGTTTTCTATATAGAGAGACTTCTCTCTTTGACTTTGGTGAAGGAGGTTAATCCCAGAACTTGCAATCCATGATACACAATCTTGGTTCCGACAAGAACAGATCCTATGACAAAGGGGGATCTAAGGAGGAGAGTCATGGCAAGGATGTGGGCAAGCAACATGATCATGATCATGGCTGCGACCATCGAAGAGGGGGTGGCAAGTGCCATGATGGTGCTACTTCTCCTTCCTCTTCAACTTCATCGTCATCATCTTCTTCTTCTCACTACAAACAAAATCGTAGGGGATGTGATCGTGATGGAGGTAATCAACGAGATCGAGATGATTGTCAGGACTATCAGGCAAGTCAAGATTTGAGGCGTGAGCATTCAAGAGAGGTCCATTGCCATGAACGAAGGGGTAGCAGAGGGCATTGTAGGCACCAAGGTCATGGCTACGATGAGCCTTTGCTTGCTACCTGAAGTATGCTAAACATCGTAGAGGTAGTGAAAATTCTGACAAGGCACGTGAAAGATAGCATGATCAAGTAATTAGATATGAACAATATTTTCAAGTTTAAGGGAGGATATAACTCTGATCCACAAAATCATCTTCAGGCTTTTCACAATGCTTGTGTCTTGCGAAACATAGAAAATGACTGGGAAAAGCTTAAGTTGTTTCCCAAGACACTCATAAAAGAAGCAGAAATTTGGTATTGGTCCTTGGAGCTAGAATCAATATGTGGATGGAGTATGATGCTCAAATTATTCAACGATAAGTATCAAACATACTCCTGAGTGTCCAATTTGAGAAGGCAAATATAGGATCTTTGGATGCCATCATGGGCAAATATTATTCCTTATTACATTGATGCCCTAGCCATGGTTACTCTCAGTAGGAACAACTTCACCACATCATAGATGGGCTTCACTTTGAAATGAGAAGAACTCTTGGGATCTATGCCCAAGGAAGATTGTTTGAGTTAAGAGCTCATTAGATCCAAAGGTTGATTGATCAGGTAGCAAAAGAAGAAGACGAGTTGAGGAAACACGAAAGTGTAGAAGAATACAACCAAGATCCTTCCATTTGCAAGAGGGACGTTTGATTTTATGACAGTGAGGATGAATCATCACTTGATGAGGTGGTGAACCAGAAAACCTTACTGATTTAAAAATTTACCTCTAAAATTTTGGCTAAGGTAAATCAGCTGTGGGACTTCATGGATAGCATATTTCAAACAGTTCCGAAAGTTATTTAAGAGTCCAAAGAACAAAGTAGTGATCATAACCATAGGAGGAAAAAGGAAGCTAAACGTGCCAATCAAAGGGGTAAGGGCAAGATTGCTATAGTAGAGGAAGTTTCAAAAATTGAATCAAATGATAATGGTGGATGTGACATCTACCAATTTGAACATCCTAATCGATGTCACCCCATTGTGTCACACTTATAGGAGTCTAGGGTGTATGCTTTGAATCTACGACTAGCAAAAAGACAAACATATAGAAGATTGCCTTATCCTAAGATAATCCCAGGCGATTCCATTAGCAACAACAATATTATCCAAGTTGAACTCCATCACAACTGTACGAGTAGTACCAGTAGTGGCAACACGCATAGTTATGGGGGATGTCACCACCAAGTTAGTAGTATCTTTATAGATAGCCAAATTCATATAGGTATTATGTTTAGCAACCCCTATCTCAACATGAATCTTATAGTCATGTTTCTTCTTTCCAACATCACTACTATTCTCTTGAATACTATAGAACTCATTCTTCACATTCTAGGAGAGATACCACGCTCTATCCTTATCCTCCTCTTGTTCTTGCACCTATTCCTCCATCCTCAACATAGCTACCACCTGCTCCATCCATGCAGGGTGAACTTCTAGCCCAACTGTAGCAACGCAATGGTACCAGGGCCATCAATCTACAATTGGTTCATCAACTGAGTGGTTCGAAACCTCACATTCATAAAAGACCATTTTTCTGATCCAACAACCCTATTAAGCCCTCACAGACTTAGGTGGCTGGTCATCCTACTCCTACCTCATCCTCTACAAATCATTCCATTAGGAATCCTTCAAATCAAATGCCATCCAAAATCCATACTATTATGTTCACTCATGCCGTATATGATTATATTTGGGCTAGTAACCTTCTTAGGAAATTAGCTAATTCTAGGAGTCCTCTTATCCATTTGCAAATTGCTAGGAATGAACCATGTAAAGCTCTTCTTGATTTAGGTTTCAGTGCTAACTTGATTTCTCATAAGATGTATATTGCTTGGAACTTGCTACCTCTCAAGAAGAGCAATATTCGATTGGAATTAGTAGACTACTTGATTATTGTTCCATTGGGACTAGTAGAAGGCATTGTGACCAATGTCTATGGATGGTCCTATCCTATTGATTTCCTAGTAATCAAGGTTGAGAATTGTAAGGGGAACTTCCAAATCATTATGAGAATGGCATGGCTAAGCATTGTTGATGCGAGAATGGGCATTAGAGATCTTTCCTTGTAAATTTCTAAAAAAAATGCATTTGGAAAGATTGAGAAGAAGCGAGTTCCATGCATCATGCATAGCGATACAAGGTGCAATTGTGTGCACAGACTCTGGTTCATGAAACAAGCATCTATTTTTGCATATAGGTAGTGTGCACATGAAGCATATATTCAAAGGTGTTTGTACATAGCAGCCACAAAACAAGAGGATACCTAGTGGCTGACCACTGATCCTGAAAATAGCACAATATGCATGGAACCTATTAAGAGCTTGACATGTGCTTATGTTACAGGCATAGACAAACTAGGGCAAGTTCATCACTAACTTTCTAATAATGAAAATGATGATACCAATTGGGAAGAGTTGGAGATCCCTAAGAATTTCAAACAAGAGCCCCTAAAGTTGAAAACTTTACTTGTTGGCCTAGAATATGCATTCTTGAAAAATGGTAAGCCAGTCATACTTAATGCCAAATTTGATCCTAAGAAAAAAGCAAAACTATTAAATGTGGTCAATAGATGGTCAACAATCTTTGCCTAGTCATATTCTAAACTTACTAGAATTGATCCACGGATATGCCAACACTACATTTATACTGATATGTCCATGAAGCCAAGGAGGCAACTGCAATGACGGTTGAACTTGAAATTGATGCAAATCATCAAAGACGGAATTGAGCAACTCCTTAAGGTATGGTTTATCTACCCCATTGCAAATAGAGAGTGGGTCAACCCACTCGTGATAGTGCGAAAGAGAGGTGGCAAATGGCAGGTTTGTATTGACTTCAGGCTATTAAACATGGCAACATTTAAAGATCAATTTCCTTTGCCATTCGTTGATTAGGTGTTGGACACCATATCTGGGCATTGCTATTACAGTTTTCTAGATGGTTATAGTGGCTATAACAAATCCAAATTGCACTAGAAGACTAGGCAAAACAACATTTATGAGTCCCTGGGGAACCTTTGCATATCACAAGATGCCTTTTAGTTTGTGCAATGCTCCTACGACTTTCCAATGCTTGGTCTTAAGCATATTTTAGCAAAAAATTGGTAGTGGAGTTGATGAGCATTAAGGTGTTGCATTGATGGGCCCTCGTTGATGTGGCCTCATCGCTGGGCCCCTGTTGATGGGGCCCCTTTTACATGGTGTTGCTTCATTGATGGGGCCACATTGATGTAGCATTTGCTATGTTGATAGGGCCTTGTTGACATAGCCCTAGAGAAAAAACTATAAATATGAGCTCCCAGCCATGTTTATGGGCATTAGATTCATAGTAGTAGTAGAGCTTTTGTAGTTTGTCTATTTAAAAGTTAGAATATTTTTTTCTGAGTGCCCACAATAGGAGTCATTAAGTGTATAGATCTTTATTTGAGCATTGTTGTACTTGAACCACACTAGTGTGTACGACAATAAAGATGACCTTCTTGATAAACCTTGTAGCATTATGAATAGCTTAAATGTTTTATTTATGCATTCATTGTTTTCATTAAATATTTAATCAATTAAGCTAAATTAGACTTTAATCAATTAAGCTAAATAGATTAAGTACATAAGTACTACTGCTTTGAGTGTAAACACGTAGTTGCTCGGTAATCCCAGCAACATTATTGCTTAGTAATCCATCTGTGGATATGTGGGTTTAGGATGTGTACGGAAAGTGGGATCAGATACTTATGTTAGGATTAGCTAGAGACTAGTTAGTTAGTTAGATCGAATTAGTCATTAAATTACTTTATCTTTCTCTTTCTCTTTAAGCACCAAAGAACATAAAACATAAAAGGAAAAAAAAATCATATACTTCAATTATACTTAATCATACCTTTGTACTTCACAATTGTGATTGGGAAGACAACGAATGACCTTAGGGTAAGATTCACTTCCTACAAGACTAGTGCACCAGAAATTAGAGAGTCCACGGAATTCGATTGGCTTGTGCATGAATGCTTCATGATTCGTATGGTTGGTCATAGGGGTACCTTCATTACTCATCATTGGCATTGTTGCTGGGGACTTTGCTTATTGAAATGTGCACTATCTAGGTTTAGTGGATATTATTAATATCGTTGGACGAACCTCAAGGTTAACATCATTCCCAAATAACAAAACTATAAGAGCACATTGATATTTTATTGTTTGTAAAATGTCTTCTTCTCATAGGCAAAATGATACAAAACCATTGGTCCCACAAGAGTGCAAAGTGATATATACTCATCCAAATGTGTATGTGTTGGACTTTACCTTCATCCTACATTAGGATGAGCAACTACGATGGCATGCTATGGAGGGCAACATCATAATGCCTTTTGATCGATTTGTGCCTGTGATGCTGTTTTAAACTCTTAAGAAGTTAGGCATTCATAATTTTCAAGAAGAATATGTTATGCAAGACTACGACTACCGAGACTACTATCCCACTGAAACATAATGTAGGCGAGATCGACATCAGGAGAGACATTATGACGATGCTAAGGGAAAACGATTCATTGATCCCTTGTTCCTGTTGAACCAAGGTGACAACGAGAGCCATGCTTCTGAGGGATCTTAGTATGAAGATTCTCTACCCTTTGTTACTAGTGATGAGGGTGTGACCTTGAATTTGCAATCTACAATCCATAATTCAAGTTCAAGGAAAGATGGTAGTCAAGGCAAAGAATCAAACAAGCATTAAGATGATACAAATAATAACAAACATGGCCATGATAATTGAAGGGGAGTTGGTAGACACCATGGTGGTGGCAATCCTCCTCCATTTCCCCCCTCTTCATCTACATCTGCTTCTTCTTCCTCTTCTAATTTTGAAAGATGTTGCAGAAGAAACAACCATGATGAAGGTGAGCATCAAGGCAATAATACTAATCATTATGCCCATGATAATCAAAGGGGTAACCAAGGACATCATCGGTGACAGTGAAATTATGATGATGATGAGCCTTTATTAGCAACTAGAAGCATGCTTAACATTGTAGAGGTAGTTAAGATGCCAACTAGGCATGTGAAGGATAGTTGGATCAAGACTTAGACATGAATAATATTCCAAGATTTGAGGCAATATATAATTCTGATCTGCAGACACATCTATAAGCTTTTCACGATGCCTGTGCCTTACAGAACATTGAATATGATTGGTAGAAACTCAAGCTATTCCCCAGTACACTCATCAAAGAGGCTGAAAGCTGGTACCAATCCTTGGAGCCAGAATTCACTCGCAAATGGAGTACAATGCTTGAACTATTCAATGATAAATACCAGACGTACTTTAGAGTGTTCAATTTGAGAAGGCAAATCCAAGGTTGGAAATAGAGAATGCATGAACCCTTGATGCTACCATGGGTAGATACTATTCTCTTTTATATCAATGCCCTAGCCATGGTTATTCTAAAAGGGAACAACTTTGCCACATCATAGATGAGCTGAGAGTAGGAACCAGAAGAACTCTTGGGGTTTATGCCCAAGGGAGTTTATCTAAATTAAGAGCTCATCAAATACAAAGGCTGATAGAATAGGTTGTAAAAGAAGAAGGGAAGTTGTGAAAATAGGAAAGTGCAGAAGGATATAATAGGGATCCCTCCATAAGGAAAAGAGAAGCTTGATTTTGTGATGAGGAGGAGTCACCACTCGATGAAGTGGTGAGCAGAAAAGCCTTGCCTATCAAAAAATCTATTTTTGATATTTTGGCAAAGGTTGAAAAATTATGGGACTCTTTGGATGAAAAATTCCAAACTACTATGAAGATTGCTGAAGAATCCAAAGAGCAAAATAGTGATCATAACTGCAGGAGGTAGAAAGAAGCTGAATATGTCTACTAAAGAGGTAAGGGCAAAGCTACTGTAGTAGAAGAAGTTATGGAGATAGACTCTAATGATGGCATTGGTTGTAACATTTGTCAATATAAACATCTTAAGGGATGTTGCCCTATGATATCACACTTACAAGAGTTTGGGATGTATGCATTGAATCCTCGACTATCATGGAGGAAAGCACCCAGACGATTGACTTATCCTCAAGGTAATCCAAGGCAGTTCCACCAGCAACAACAAGCTTACTATCCAAGTGGTGCTTTGCCACAACTATATGAATAATAATAATAGTGGCACCAACCACAGTCATGGAGAATGCCACTGCCAAGGTAGCAATACTGTTAAAGGCAACTAGATCATATGGGTAGTATGTTTAGCAACCCATTTCTCCAAGAAGTTTTGCAAGCCATGCCTCATTTTAGCATCACTATTACCCTCCAGAGTACCATTGAACTCATTCACCATCTACTCAAAGGGAACACCCATTTCCTTACCATCGTTTGCATGCATCTATACATATCTCTCTGTCCTCAACCAAGTTACCTCCTATTTCATCCATGTAAGGCAAAATTCCTTCACAACTGCAGAAACGAAATGGTATAAGGGCTGTACATCATAATTGGTCTTCCAATTGAGTGGTTTGGACAATAGATCCAGGAAACAACCATTTTTCCAACCTAATAGTCCTCCAAAACCCTCACAATCTAATCCAGTTGGTCACCCTGTATCTTCAACATCCTCATGCATTAAATACATTTGAGTACCCTTCAAACCAAGTGCCACCTAAGATCTACACTGTAATGCTAACTCATGTTGTTTTCGATTGGATCAAGGCTGACAATCTTTCCATGAAAAGATCTGACCTAGGAAGCCCTCTTATTTACTTGC
>MNCI01008366.1:1232636-1255591 GCA_015680685.1 Gnetum montanum | reverse complement strand
TGGTGATTAAGGTTGAGAACTGCAAAGGTGACTTTCCCATCATTATGGGAAGGGCATGGTTAAGCATGGTTGATGCATGAATAGGCACCAAGGACCTCTCCTTGGAAATATCTAAGGAAAATGAATTTAGACATTTAGAGAAGAAGCATGTTCCATGCATCGCGTATAGTGATAACAGGTGCAATTGTGTGCAAAAAATCTGGTCCATTAAGAGTATGCTCATTCAAGCATGCAAGTAGTGTGCACATGAAATAGATATTCAAAGGTGTCTGTACGCAACATTCACAAAATAGGAGGACAACCAGTGGTTGACAATTGACTCTAACAGTAGCACATTGTGCATGGAACCAATTGAGCGCTTAACATGTTGAAAGCATGGATAAACTTGAGCAAGTTTATCACCAACTCTTTGACGATGAAGATGATGACACCTATTGGGGAGAGTTCAAAATCCTTGATAATTTCAAGTAGGGGTCCCTAGAGTTAAAAACTTTACTAGCCAACATGAAGTATGCATTATTAAACAATTGGAAGTTGGTCATAATCAATGTAAATCTTACTCTAGAACAAAAAGACAAGCTATTGCAGGTTGTTAATAAGTGGCTAATAGTTTTTGCTTGGTCATATCTTGAAATTACAGGAATTGACCCAAGGATATGCCAGCATCGCATTTACAGTGACCTAGCCATGAAGCTAAGAAGGCAACCACAAAGGTGGTTGAACCTTAAACTAAAGCAAATCGTTAAGGAGGAAATAGAACAACTCCTCAAGACAGGGTTCATCTATTCCATTGCAGATAGTGAGTGGGTTAGTCCACTCATAATTGTGCTAAAGAAAGATGGCAAGCGGATAGGCTACATTGACTTCAAGCTATTGAACATGGCAACATTTAAAGATCATTTTCCATTGCCATTTGTGGATCAAGTGTTGGACACTATGTCCAAGCATTGCTATTTAGCTTCTTGGATGGTTATAGTGATTATAACTAAATCCAAATTACACCAAAAGATCAGGTCAAGACAACATTCACAAGTTTATAGGGAACTATTGCATATTGTAAGATGCTGTTCGATATGTGCAATGCCTCTACAACATTTCAATGCCTAGTCCTTAGTGTTTTCCAACAACAAATTGGTAGTAGTATAGAAGTATTCATGGATGACTTCTCTACATATGAGCAAGCCCTGGACTGCCTTGAGTAGGTACTAAAAAGATGTGTTGAAATAAACCTTAGGCTCAATTGGCAAAAAATCCATTTAATGGTCCAAGAAGGCATAGTATTGGGGCACAGAATTACTCAGGCAGGGATTGAGATAGACCCTGAAAAGATAAGGGTCATCTAAGGAATCACACGTCAACTAGAGATAGTTAGAGATGTCTAATCATTTCTTGGATACATTGGCTACTACTGGCAATTCATAGAGAATTTTTCTAGGATTGCAAAGCCATTGGTCAAGCTTACAAAAAAAGATGCTTCATTTATTTAGACCAAGGAGTAGGAACATGCATTCCAACTATTAAAAGAGAAACTCATAGAAACTCCAATTCTATGGGCACCAGACTAGTCTAGACCATTCCATCAATGACAAATGCATCTAATTATGCCTTGGGAGTTGTGCTTATGTAGTTGGATGATAAAAAATGTTCATATTACATTCATTGTGCAAGCTGAAGCATTATGGATGCATAGCTGAATTACACCACAACTGATGAGCAGCGAGGTACCCCTACGCCCAACCATACGAATAACTAAGGCATTCACGCATGATCCGGTTGAATTTCGTGGACCTATAGTTCTCTAGTGCACTTATTCTCTAGGAAGTAAAATGGGTGTTGAGAACATTCGTTGTCTTCCCAACTACACTTGTGAAGCTCAAGGATATGGTTTAAGTGTAATTGAGATACATGATTTTTATAATTTTATATTTTATAAATTTAATCACCTTCAATAAGAATGAAAGATAGGGTAATTTAAAGTCTAATTTATTTACTAGCTTAGCTAGCCTAACACAAGTACCCATTTCCACTTTTCAAACACATCCTGAATACATATAACACTACTGGGCTACCAAACGTGATGCGTTTCTGGGTTACCAAGTGCTACACGTATGCTCAAGGTGGTCGTGCTTGTGTTGATTAATAACTAAAAATTAATTACTTAATTAAAGCGCATTAAAATGAAGTGCATGAAAATAAAGTGCATGAATATTAAATGCATCTAGGAAACATTAATCTATTCTCAGTGCTACAAGGATGATCAAAAGGGTTTGTTTTTATTCTTGTCACATTGCTGTGCTCTAGTACATTAGTGTTCAAACAAAGATTCGTACACACTCAGACTCCTGCTCCGAGCACTCAAAAAATATTCTAACTCTGGAGAAAACAAACTACAAGGGCTTCACTATTTATGACAAAACTATGAAAACCTCTTGAAAATCATGAGCTTGAGTGCTATATTTATAAGTTGGCATATACCCTGCAATATTAGATATTCGACATCACGTCCAGGGCTCTGACATTAGGTATCCAATGTCGAGGCTTCGATATCGCATTTAATATCAAAGCTAGTCAAATGATGACTCATCATACGTCCACAATTGAATGAAAACTCGTCCTCGAGTGAAGAAGAGGAATAAGTTCCTTACAAAATATTGTGAAGGTATGGAATTATTGATTGACATACAATCTAACTTAGATGGAACAATAGACTCTGGGTGCCCAAGTGTATGGAGTTATAATCTTTTACAAAATTAGGTGTTCATGATAAGAGAAGTGAACATCTTGGATAAAACTAACATCTAACACCTCTTGGCAACTAAAGAGCGAGAGAGAAGATCCAACGATCATGAACGGTCCATGTTGTGTGGTACTGCTACATCATCCTTCGTAAAGATAGTCCCACTTCTAGTGCATGCTTTCCATTGCAATCACAACAAAATCACGAATTAGTATGCAATGTGTAATACATAGTTGGTAAGTACCTTGTCTCGTCGGTGGTTACACTCGGCTAGGTTGTGATTGTGGTAGATTGATTTCTTTAGGAGTGTTAGTGGGAAGACTAACAAATAGGGTAAAATAGATAAGCTATCCATTAAATTTGAAAAAATTCAAATAGGATGAAATGCTTGAAGAGGGTGTAAGAATTCATAATAGTAACAATAAAAGGTTTCACTAAAAAACATTGTGAAGATGTGCACAATTGGATGTCATTGATGAGGTAAACAAAAGGATTTGATTGTAAGAGTGTCGAAGGATAAAGAACTTAACTAACCCAAACAAAAGACATGTAAGTGGGTCCTTCCTAAAGCAGGCACATGCTTTTTATTGCACTTGCATAACTTCAAACCAAGGAGTTTGTGAGCTTCATGGATGATTAATGGTTATAGACGGTTAAGTACAAAAGCCTAGAAGAAAATATCTAAGAATTTCAACACATAAAACGAAGACATCGAACAAGAACATGAAACCAACAGTGAGGTGAAACGTGAAAAGCATAAATGGACGAGAAAGAGTGAAATGGAGTTCCTGATTAAGGTTACATGAAGTCCCTTGTGAATTTTATGGTTAAATAACTTGATAAGATCCATTCTTAGTCTAGACCAAAACCAACCATGTTCATGAACTTGACATTGCCATTCTAAGACTAGCCTACCCCCCTGAGACATAAGAGTGCTTCCACAGAACAACCACCATTCCTTATTAGAGAAGAAAAGAGAAGTAGGAAGTCAGGAGGAGTCTTAGTTAGAGGGGATCTTTAGGTATGGATAACATATCTTTCTAGTCTCATAACCAGTGCTCGTAACTTGTTTATTTGGTTTAAGGGGTGTGCTTTGAATTCCCATTGGTTTTTTTTCTTGCAATGGGAACCACACCATGTAAAGACTTATTTGTTTATTATGTCTAAGGGGCGTGCTTTGAATTTCATCATTTTTTTATGAGAACCACACCATGCAAAGACTTATTTAACTTCCTTTTATTGGTCGACATGGAACGGTAAGAAATCCATGAAAACATACATGCACCCAAGTAAGTAGAAAAATACAAAGAACACCAAATCCCTTTGAAGTCACACCTTGTTCAAACCTTTAAACCCTTTCCAAATTCGAAAACTATGAAAGTTACAAATTCGTTATAGTTTTGTTAATGAAAAAGGGGGTGCACATTTCCAAAACAAGGAAAACCATAGAGTTTGTGGATGTGTGGATGTTGTGGACTCATTGATTGTTGCATGAATAGAAACCATGTTCTTGTTATCAATAACAAATTTCAAAGCTAGAATCTAGACACCAACAATCAAATAACAACATAGTACATACCATCATCAAGCAATGAATCATCATTGTGTGTGGCATTTATTAACAAAAAGTTAAAAAATCACACTAACTTGAAAACAAGAAGATGTAAAATAAAGAATGTGTAAAAAAAAAATTTGGAAAAAAAAATGTGTAAAACAAAAATAGTGAAAAACTGAGGAGTCGCTTATATAGTTAGTGTGGATGGCCATCTCCCCCATGACTGAGTTGAGAGGAGGAGATGTGAAATATGAAGCATGGTTGTCTATCTGATGAGGCATTTGTTGTATTTGCTGGCTTATGCTTGTGGAAAGGTTTGACTTGTTGTATGTTGATCAGTTGTTTCTTATATAGGCTTTTAGGTTTGTAGATCATCATGGCCCCCAAAGAAAAAGTGTTACAAATTATATAAGGTCCTTTCCATAATGTTTAGAACTTAGTTCATTGAGGTACGTGTGTGGGGTTCTAGTAGAAAACCTTATCTCTCGATTGAAATTTGACTTTCTTGATTTTAAGGTCATGGCACTTTTTGTTGTATGCCCTGTGTAACTCATTAGATGATAGGGCCACCAATCAATTTTTTTCTAGCAAGTTGAGACTCATTAACCTTTTTTTGTGTGCTAGACTCAAGTCAAGGTTCAGGTCACAAGTTGTTAAAAGTGTACGAAGCTCAGATCGAATAGGAAGTGTTTGTAATTTTTCATACACAAGCTCATAGGGAGAGTAGCCTATAGGAAGTTTCCATGTTGAGCAGTAGGCCCAAAGGGCATTATTAAGTTTCGTGCTCTAGTCTTTCCTATATTTGCTAATAGTTCTTGTTAGAATCCTCCTATTGGTAACCTCAACTTGACCATTGACTTGGGGATGGTAGGGTATTGTGAGTTTATGTTTAACCCCTAGGCATTGCATAAGCTTTCGAAAGGTAGTGCTTGTAAAGTGAGTTCCATTATTAGAAATTAATGCACATGGCACACTAAACTTATTTACAACATTTTGTTGTACAAACTGAGTAGCAGTAGAAAATGTACAGTCAATGATGATTGTTGCTTACAATTATGATGTATGCCTTTTCATTTAACATGGGTGTGATGGGACCCATGAAATCAATGCCCAAATGTCAAAGGGTTCTAGTGGTTGAATCCATTATTGAGGTTCCTCCATTTGAGTAAGCATTCCACCATCTTGTTAGCATCATTCATAAGAGTGGTCATATTGATGAGCATCCCTAAAGATGGTTGGCCAATAGTACATTGTCATCAGGATCTTAATGGTTGTGTGTCTCCTAGCATAGTGGCCTCCACAAGGACCTTCATGAACATCTTAGAGAACATGCAGTTGATCAACATTAGGGACACACCAATAAACTAGGCCATTAGTGCACACCTTGTAGAGGTGTCCTTTAATCTTCATGAAGCATTTTACTTGGTGAAGAAACTATTGTTTCTTCCAGTGGTCCATTCCTTGTGGCATCTCTTGGGTGAGAACATAGGTGAGAATGCCATCATATCAATTAGGCTCATTGGACAATTGTTCAGTTATAGCCCCAGCAAAGAGGAGTTCATTAGGAAACATATCAGATAGTGAGCTTTCTTCCTTTTTGTTGTCCCATCGTAATTGAGACAAGTGATCAGCGATCACATTCTCAGTGCCCTTTCAATCTACCATTGTGAGATCAAATTCTTGTAAGATCACCAGCCACTGTATAAAATGGGGGCTTACCATTGGCTTGTTCATTAGGAAGTGAATAGCACTGTGGTCTGTATGCACAAATACTTTGTATCTAAGCACATAATGCTTGAACTTTTCTAGAGCAAACACCATTGCCATCAATTCCATTTTTATGGTGGTGTAGTTCAGTTGTGCACCCATAATGCTTCAGCTAGCATAATGGATGTAGTATGGACATTTTTTGTCATACATCTATGTAAGCATAGCTCCTAAGGCATAATTTGTTGTATCCTTCATAACATGAAATAGTTTGGACCAGTTGAGTACTTGTAGGATTGGAGTTTCTACAAGTTTCTCTTTTAGCTATTCAAATGCTTATTCACATTCTGCAGTCTGGACAAATGGAGCATCTTTCTTTATCAACTCTACCAATGGTTTTGCTATCTTAGAGAAATTCTCTATGAATTGTCAGTAATAGCTAGTATATCCAAGGAATGATCGAACATCTTTGACAATTTCTAATTGGCAGGTTATTTCTTGGATGACCCTTATTTTTTTGAGGTCAACCTCAATTTTTACTTGTGACATTTTGTGCCCCAATACAATGCCTTCTTGGACTAGTAGATGACTCTTTTACCAGTTGAGCTTGAGGTTTGTCTCAACACATCATTTCAATACTTGCTCAAGGGGGTCTAAGGCTTGCTCAAATGTAGCTCCATAAGTGGAGAAGTCATCTATGAAGATTTCCACATGATTACCAATTTGCTATTGAAAAATGCTTAGAACCAAGTGTTGAAAGGTAGCAGTGGCATTACATAGACCAAAATACATCTTGTGATATGCAAAAGTCCCCTAGGGACTTGTGAATGTTGTTTTGGCTTGGTCTTTAGGAATGATCTAGATTTGGTTATAGCCACTATAACCATCTAGAAAAATGTAGTAGCAATGCCCAGATATTGTGTTTAATACCTGATAAACAAATGGCAATAGAAAATGGTCCTTGAATGTTGCCATATTCAGTAGCCAAAAATCTATGCAGACCTACCACCTACCACCTTTCTTTGGCATAATCACGAGTGGACTAATCCACTTACTATCTGCAATAGGATAAATGAACCTTACCTTGAATAGTTATTCAGTTTTCTCTTTGATGATTTGCTTCGGTTTGGGGTACAATTGCCTCTGTGGCTGCCTCCTTGGCTTCATGACCAAATTAGTGTAGATGCGATGCTGGCATATCTTAGGATTAATTCCTATGAGTTTAGGATATGACCACACAAAAGATATTGACCATTTTTCAACTAGATTCAATAGCATCATTGTATATTCTAGAGCAAGATTTGCGTTGATTATGACTAGCTTGCCATTCTTCAAGGACACATATTCCATGCTAGTTAGTAGAAGTTTTAGCTGAAGAGGTTCTTACTTGAAATTTTCAAGAATTTCCAACTCTCCCCAATAGGTATCATCATTTGCATCATTAGAGAGTTGGTGATGAACTTGCTATAGTTTATCCATACCTACGACATATGCACATGTCAAGCTCCTAGTTGATTTCATGCAAAGTGTGTTGTTCTTAGAATTGATAGTTAGCCATTGAATTTCCTCCTATTTTGTGGCTAGTATGTGTAGATACCTTTAAATTTTTGCTTTTGGAGCACACTGTTTGCATGCAGAGATAGATGCTCATTTCATTACTTAGAGTTTCTACACATAGTTGCACCCTATATTGCTATACACGATGCATGAAACTCGCTTCTTCTTGATCTTTTCAAATGCATTTTTTTAGATATTTCTAAGGAAAGATCTCTAATGCCCATCCTAGCATCAATGGTGCTCAACCATGCCCTTCCCATGATGATTGGAAAGTCCCCTTTGTAGTTCTCCACTTTGATCACTAGGAAATTAGCAGGATAAGACCACCCATAGACAGTGGTCATAATGTCTTTCACTAGTTCCAATGGAACAATGATGGACTAGTCTACCAATTCTAATTTGATATTGCTCTTCTTTAAAGGAGGTAGGTTTTAGGCAATATACATCTCATGAGAAATTAGATTGACACCAAAACTTAAGTTAAGAAGAGCTTTGTAGGGTTCGTTCTTAGTAATCTACAAATAGATCAGAGAATTCCCAGGATCTACTAATTTCTCGGGAAAGTTTCCAGCATGGATCCAATTCGATATAGCGTGAGAAAGCATCATAGTGTGAATCTTGAGTGATGTTTGTTTTGAAAGGGACTCGAAGGAATTTGATATAGAGGAAGACGGAGGAATAGGATTGTTAACTCTAGGTGTATTTGAGGGTCTAGGGGGACTACATGGTTGAAAGAAAGGTTTTTTCTTTGATGGAGTATCAGAACCACTCAGTTGATAAACCGATTGTAGATTAATGGCCCTGGTAGTGTTGCGTTGTTGCGGTTGAGCTGTGAGTTCACATTGCATAGGTGGAGCAAGTGGTAGCTGTGTGGCTAGAGGAGGAATATGTGCAAGAATNGAGGTGATGAATAGGAAGGCCTTGTTGCTTTAAAAATTTTAATTCAAAATTATGGCCAAAATTGATTAATTATGGGACTCCATGGATAGCAGATTTCAAGCTATCCTAAAAATTGCTGAAGAGTCCAAAGAACAAGGTAATGATCATGAGTGTAGAAGGCACAAGGAAGTTGAATGTGCTTATCAAAAAGGTAAGGGCAAGATTGTTGCAATAGAAGAAGTTGCGNGCTCATATGGTTGTGGTGGAGTTTCACTTGGATAATATTATTGTTGCTGGTAGAACTGCCTAGAGTTACCTTAAGCATAAGGTGATCTTTTGGATGTTTTCCTTTGTGTTAGTTGTGGATTCAAAGCATACACTATAGATTCCTGTAAGTGTGATACTATGGGACAACATCCCTTAGGATGTTCATATTGGCATATGTCACATCCACCATCATCATCTAATTCACTTTTCGCAACTTCTTCTATTGCAACAATCTTGCCCTTACCTTTTTGATAAGCACATTCAACTTCCTTGTGCCTTCTACACTCATGATCATTACCTTGTTCTTTGGACTCTTCAGCAATTTTTAGGATAGCTTGAAATCTACTATCCATGGAGTCCCATAATTAATCAATTTTGGCCATAATTTTGAATTAAAATTTTTAAAGCAACAAGGCCTTCCTATTCATCACCTCATCAAGTGTTGATCCTTTCTCACTATTACAAAATCAAACCTCTCTTTTTCAAATGGAAGGATCGTGATTATACTCTTCTACACTTTATCATTTTCACAATTCACCTTCCTCTTTAGTTACCTACTCGATCAATCTTTGGATCTGATGAATGCTTAACTCTAACAGTCTTCCATGGGCATAGATGCCAAGAGTCCTTATTTCAGAGCGAAGCCTATCTATAATGTGGCAGAGTTTATCCAATTGAGAATAACCATGGCTAGAGCATATGTGCATTAAGGAATAGTATTGGCTGATGGCGCCATCCAAGAGTTCATGTGTTCCTTGTTTCCATCCTTGGATTTGCCTTCTCAAGTTGGACACTTTGGAATATGTTTGATATTTGTCATTGAATAATTCAAGCATTATACTCCATTGTTTGATAAATTCCAATTCTAAGGACCAGTACCAATTTTCTACTTCTTTAGTGAGTGTTTGTGGGAACAACTTAAGCTTTTGCCATTCATTCTCTCTGTTCTGCAAGGCACATGCATTTTGAAAAGCTTGGAGATGCTTCAGTGAATTTGAGTTATATCCCCCTTCAAATCTAGGCATATTGTTCATATCTAGCCTCTTGATCCAACTATCCTTCACATGCCTTGTTGAAATTCATATTGTCTCTGCAATGTTTAGCATACTTTAGGTAGCAAGCGAAGGCTCATCAAGGCCTTAATTTTGGTGCCTTCGATGTCCTCTACTACCCCTTCATTCATGGCATCGCATCTCTCTTAAATGCTTGTGTCCTTAGTCTTGCCTTGCCTGATAGTCTTTGTAATCATTTTGGTCCCGTTAGTCACCTCTATCATGATCACACATCCTATGGTTGTGATTAGAGCCAAAAGAAGAAGATGATGATGATGAAGGTGAAGAGGAAGGAGGACTAGCACCATCACAGTGCCTACTAACACCTCTTCGATGATTACGATCACAATCATGACCATATTTTTTGTCTACATACCTACATGGACTTGCCTCTTTGGATCCTTCTTTGTCATTGGATCCATTCTTACCATAACCATGATTGTGAATTGTGGATTACAAGTTTTGGTTTTGACCTCCTTCATCAAAGTCAAAGAGAGGAATTTCACTGAATGGAAAAAAACCCAGAGAAGGGTTCTCCATCATCTTTTTGGTACAACAGGAGTGGGGAATCATTAAATCCTTTTTCCTTCATAGATTCATAACGTTGTTCTAACTGGAAATCCCTAAGACATTGTGCCTCAGAGGGATGATAATTCCTGGCATCACTA
This sequence comes from Gnetum montanum, assembly GCA_015680685.1. NCBI lineage: Eukaryota > Viridiplantae > Streptophyta > Gnetopsida > Gnetales > Gnetaceae > Gnetum > Gnetum montanum. The sequence continues at coordinate 1,245,169 of MNCI01008366.1, read as the reverse complement.
TTCTACACCACATACTCAGCATGAAGTCCTTAGAGACCTCATCGTATAAGCATTTGTTGGAGCATTGCAGGAATGGATTGATCAGGTAGTAATATAATATTGCCCTCCATGTCACACCACCATAGCTATTCATCCTAGTGTAGGATGAAGGTAAAATTTGGTACATACTCATCAAGATGAGCATATATCATTTAGTATTACTGAGGCACTAGTGGATGCACTTCATTAGAATCGGGTAGAGAATCACTCTTATGAGAAGAAGATATTTTATGTTAGAAAAGTAAAAATGCACTGTGCTTCTTAAAATTATTATAGTAATCTTAAGATGCAATATGACTCTTAAGGGTCATTCCAATGATTTGAATAATTTTCACTAAATCCTAGATAGCACACGAAACAACCAAAAGGTCCCCGACAATGACACCGATGATGAGTGGTGAGGTATCCCTATGCCCAACTATACGAATCACTAAAACATTCATGCATGATTTGGTTGAATTTCGTGGACCTATAATTCTCCAGTGCACTAATTCTCTAGGAAGTGAAATGGGCATTAAGAACGTTTGTTATCTTCCCAACTACACTTGTTGATGAGTGGCGAGGTACCCCTACACTCAACCATACGAATATGAGTGTGTATGCACGGTCCAGTAAAACTCTGCAGATGAACTAGTTGTGGTATCTAGATAGTTATATGTTGATCGTAGTTTGCTGTCTTTCCACCTGGACTAGTATTTGCTTTGTCACGTATGGTTTAGTCCAGAGTGAGGTGAATGATATGATTTCTAATACTAGGCTACTCCTAGAGACAATGGAAAATAATCTTGATTAAACTAATAAGCAATAGGAAATAAAGTCTAAGCTAGCCTAAGAGCAATGAGCATCCATCCTTAATCATCTGTATGCATCTTGGGCCTCATGTACTACTTCTGGGATTACCAAGCACACATTATTTGAGCACTCCTAAATATGCTACTAGGTTACCAAGCAGTTACACTTCAATGTTCGTGATTAAGTTGTACTCATCCTGCATTTAATAACAAGAATAGTAAATGATGGTAAAAAAATATTAACTAAGAAAATAATAAATAATAATAACAATTAAATAATTAAAAACTAAGTGAATGCTACAATGATGGAGTAATCTCAATCTTTATTGCCGATCATGTGCATGTCCAAGTACGTCACACTCGAATAAAGGTTCTGTATAATTACAATCATCACATTGTAGGCATGCACTAGAGAAAGAACTGAAATGAATTGAAAACTAGCAAAAAGACTCTACTCTAACACTTATTGACTCTCCCCCCTTTCTTGTATGCCTAAATGTGGTATTTATAGGCCTACACAGGGATCAAGATATTGTGTGTTCGATATCATTATCCAAGTTGTGATATCGTGTACCTAATATCGAGGATCCGATATCAAGGCCTGGAAAAACATGATTCATCATACCCCCATGATTGAATAACAACTCATCCTCGAGTTAGACAAAATGAGAATGAGTTCAATTGATCACATAGTGGATAGGTATGGGATTATTGACTAACTAAGAATTACTCATGCCATAGTGTGGAGTTGAATAAAACAAAATTGGGACACAGACACAGACTTTACAAAAAATAAAATTTGTTGGAACTCATGTGGTTTTTGGTGGTGGTGACTCCTCCATGGGTCTCTTCCCCTTATCTTGTGCTCTAAGTTTTAGAAATGGATGTCTTTAAAGGAGTGCTTGAAGCTTTTCTTCTTTGGTTCGGGGATCCTGTGTTGTCCATGCTGATGCTTCAATGTTTGATGGAGTCAACACCTCCCATGGGCATGGTAGTTGTGGGAACATTTGATTGGCCTTGACATACCAAGCTGCAAACTACTATCGTTCCTCTTCATAGGCTCTAGCTTTGTCCTTGCATTCTTGGTAGTTTGTGAGCCATCAAGCCAAATTCACCATGACATCCTTTTATCCTTGGTAGCTAGTTTTGACCACCTCTAATTTAGAATTTTCCACTTCTAATTTCTGCAGTGTCTTCTTATGTTTAGCAAATTCTATTTGATACTTTGCGTAGGTGGTTGCTACCTACTTTTCCAATTCTATTCTTCGGTGCCTTGTTGTCAACATGGCCAAGTTGGCATACTGTAGGTTTGCCAACTCCATGTACTTCGTGAGGTCTTGTATTTGCAGGTCTCGGCTTTTTAGTTTAGATTGGTGGATGAAGGCATAAGTATCCAATATGGCTCGCCAATCAGCATTTTGAGCACTAAGTGTGTTAATGTGGGCTTTGGCCATATGGATTTCTTTCTTAATCACTTGCTTGTACATCCCCCCCTAATCTTTGAAATGCTCTTTGAGCTTCTCATGTCACTTGGCCTCATTATGCCATGCGCTTATGTCAGTTGCCTTCTTTTGATGGATCATGCGTACCTCCTGTATTAAGAGGGTTCTATTTTCTTTGGCCAAGTGATTCATATCCTGGTTGACCCTTATTAATTATTCTCACAATTGCTGAAAATTTTCCTCGAGAACATTCTTTTGTTTTTCTACTATAGTCAACTAGATATTTTCAGTGGCGAGACATTTATTTTCTTCTTGTGAGGCCTTGAGTGCTTTGGCATGTGCATACGTTTGAGCTTGTGCCTTAGAAGCATTCCAATCAGCCTTCTCTTTTTCCTTAGCTACTTTTTTATTCTCCTCCAGTAATTTATTGAGCTACTCTATTTAGAAAGATTCTAGTTGGTCTACAAGGATAAATTGGAATGGATCCCACTGTGCAGCTTGTAAGGTGACGAGCATTTTTTAGAGTCTTTCCAACTCCTCCTCTACATGCTCGGCCATGACCTCTTCCATGATCAGCTTCCCTTTTATGGAGATGAGATTTGACTGAGTTGCTGTGACATCTTGAAGGATATCAAATAGGGATGTCATCACTTGTCTTGTTTGTAGCAACCGATCTAGAACATTTTCATGATCTGCAGGAGTCATCGAGGGTACAGCCAAAGCTTGAGCATTGCGTGCTCCTGTAAAATTTGCTAGTGGCATAACAGGGACTTTAAATGATTCTTTTATGTGGTATGACCACTTTTACTACTCCTGCTACATCTTGGTGCTGCATGACGACTACTGTGGTGCCTTCACTAGTTTTTAATTGCACCTAAAAAGATGCAGCATTTCTAGAAATCTATTGTGACTAGTGTGATTCCCCTTCTCTTATTTGGATAGACACCTCGTCTTGTGCATGATTAATTAAGACCATGGATCATACAGCATCATCGATGACGTTGAAGAGGTTGGCTTCATCACAGCTTCCCCAATTGACCATTTCAATGATGGCCCTAAGATGGCTTATCAATGATCAATAGTCCTACAGTGGTGGTGGCTAGTTTCGCTGGCCTATAAGTTGTGTGCTAGACCCTGCTTCTTATTCTTGCTCAAGCACTAGTGTCTCACCAGCACTTTTCCTTGGGACTGGTGGCTTTAGTAATTTAGCGAATGAAGCATTTTCGGCCTCTCTAGGGACATCATTGGTGTATCCTAGAATTCTAGCACATCGACATAGCTTCTTGATAAGACAAGGGAAGGGCAATGCGAACTTCCCCATCTTACATTCTTTAAATCACCTCAAAATTTTTGTAAGATATAGATGGGGTAGGTTGGCATTAACCTTGCTGATGAGTGGCGAGGTACCCCTACACTCAACCATATGAATACGAGTGTTTCATGCATGATTCGATCGAACTCTGTAGATGGGCTAGTTATAGTATCTAGATAGTTACTCGTTGATTGCAATTTGCTGTCTTCCCACCTAGACTAGTATTTGCTTTGTCACGTATGGTTTAGTCCAGAGTGAGGTGTATGATGTGGTTTCTAACATAGTGCTACTCCTAGAGACAATGAAAAATATCTTTAATTAAGCTAAGAGGAAAAGGGAGAGAGAATCTAAGCTACTGAGAGGTAGCAAGAGAGAATCTAAGCTAGCCTAAGTACGATGAGCATCCATTCCTTAATCATCCGTACACATCTTGGACCTCGTGCACGACTACTACTGGGATTACCAAGCACAGATACTAGGTATGCTACTGGGTTACCAAGTAGTCACACNCATGCACTGGGAGAGAGGGTTGAGAGGAAAAAATGACAAAAAGACTCTTTCTGTGTGCCTACATGTGTATTTATAGGCCCATGAAGGAGTCATGATATTATGTATCCGATATCATTATTGGGCTGCGATATTGCGTACCTGATATCATGGATTCGATATTGAGGGTCCGATATCATGACCTGATGAATCACGATTCATCATACCCCCACGACTGAATGAAAACTCATACTCGTGTGAAAATGAGAACAAGCCCCATTAATTACATAGTGGGTAGGTATGGAATTATTGATTGATGGGGAATTTATTCATGCCGTAGTGGGAAACTCAATAGAATGAAATTGGGACACCACACAAAAAATGCAAAAATCACAAAATTACAAAATTGGGTGGAACTCATGTGGTTCTAGGTGGCGGTGGCTCCTGCATGGGTTGCTTCCCCTTGTCTTGTGCTCAAGGTTTTGGGATTTGATGATGTTGAAGTAGTGCCTACAGCTTTTCCTCTTCAGTTCAGGGATCCTGTGCCATCCATGCTGATGCTCCAATGTTTGATGGAGTCAGCACCTCCCATGGGCATGGTAGTTGTAGAAACATTTTGTTTGCTTTGACATACCATGCCACAAAAAGCCATTGTTCCTCCTCGTAGGCTCTGGCTTTGTTCTTGTACTTCTAAAAATCTGTAATCCATTGAGCCAAGTCTGTTGTGACATCCTTTTGTCCTTGGTAGCTTACTTTAACCACATCTAATTTAGAATTTGCAATTTCCAGCTTTTGCAATGTTTTCTTGTGTTCTACAAATTCTGCTTCATATTTGGTGTAGGTGGTAGCTACCTGCTTCTCAAGCTCTATCCTTGGGCACCCTGCTGTCAACATGGCTAGATTGGCATACTGCAGATGTGCCAACTCCATGTACTCTGTGAGATATTGAATTTGCAGGTCCTAGCTTTTAAGTTCTACCTAGTGGGCAAATGCATATGTGTCCAATATGACCCACCAATCAGTGTGTTGAGCACTAAAAGCATTGAGGTGGGCCTTGTCCATATGGATCTCCTTCTCGATGATTTGCTTGTACATTCCCACCTGGTCTCAAAAATGCTCCTTTAATTTTTCATGTTGCTTGGCATGGTTCTGCCACGCGCTTATTTTAATGGCTATCTTCTGACGGATGACATGTACCTTCTCCATTGAGAGGGTTCAATTTTCTTTGGCCAAACGGTTCATGTCTTGGTTAACCTTGATCAACTATTCTTGTAGCTGCTAAAAATTCTCTTTGAGAACATTCTTTTGTTTCTCCATAGAGGTCAACTGAATATTTTTGGCAACAAGCTATTTCTTTTCTTCTTGTAAGGCCTTGAGTGCCTTGGTGTATGCATAGGTTTGCACTTGTGCCTTGGAGGCATCTTAGTCAGCCTTCTCTTTTTCCTCTGCCACCCTTTTATTTTCCGCTAGTAATTTGTTGAGTTGCTCGGTCCTAAAGGTGTCCAGCTGGTCTGCAGGAACGAATTGAGAGGGATCCCGCTGTGCGGCTTGTAGGGTTACGAGCCTTTCTTGCAATCTTGCCACTTCTACTTCTACTAGCTTTCCTTTGGTGGATATGAGGTCTGATTGTGATGTTGTAACATCCTGTGGGATGTCAAGTAAGAACTTCATCACTTGTCTTATTTGCAACAATCGATCAAGCACATCCTCATGTTCCGTAGGAGTCATTGAGGGACCAGCTAGAGTTTGAACATCCCGCGCTCCTATGAAATCTATCAGTGGCACAACATGGACATTAAAAGATTCCTTGATGTGGTCTGTGATCACCTCTGCAGCTCCTGCTGTGTCCTGGTGTTGCATAACCACCACTGTGGCCCCTTCACCAGTCTCTAATTACACCTAAAAGGATGCAGTGTTCCTTGAAATTTGTTACGATCAATAAGTCTCCCCTCCTCCTATCTGAATGGACACCTTGCCCTATGCACTATCTATAGAAACAATGGGCCATACGGTATTGTGGATGACGCGGAAGAGATTTCCATCATCACGACTTCCCCAACTAACCATCTTAGCGATGGCCCTAAGATGGCTTATCAACGGTCAGTAATCCTGTGGCGGTGGCGGTGGCGGTGGTTGATCTCGCTGGCTTGTGCTAGGCCCTGCAAGTTGAGTTGCAGTGGGCCCCACCATCTGTTCTTGCTCTTGTTCTGGCCCCAAGGTCTCACCAGCACTTTTCCTCGCAGCTGGTTGCTTCAGCAGTTTGGTATACGAAGCATTTTGGGCTCTTTTGAGGATGTCATTAGTGTATCCTCGAATAGCAGCATGCTTGCATAGCTTCCTAATGAGACAAGGGAAGGGCAACACAAACTTCCTTATCTTGCGTTTTTTAAACCACCTTAAGATCTCCATGAAATATAGATGAGGTAGGTTGGCATCAACCTTTCCCATCAATATCGCACTTCCTCTTGCCGCATATGTTGAAATTCTGTTTAATCCTTTTGTGGGAAAGATGCGATAAGTTCCAATTTTAAAGTAGATTCTCTCTTCTAATGTCAATTCTCCATATATCTTATCTTCTTTACTGTATGCCCTATCTAACCAAACTCATTGTGCATCAACATCAGAGCAAGTAGACAAACGCGCAACCTTTGGCCTTGTATTCGAAAGGTTTAACACTTCCAAAATGGCTTTAATGGAAAAATCAACAGACACACCACAAATGTCAACTGTGGTGCCTTCTTCTTTATTGTGCCAAAATTGGTACGTTTCTCCTAAGTACCAGGTACCACTTTTGGAGAGGATAGGCCATAATGGGGACCCTTTGAGGTGGTCCCTAAGGACCTTAAGAGAAAATTCCATGAAAGGTCTGAAGTTCAATTCCATGATCATTGCAGCTGATGTGGATCTTTCGCGGATGGCCTGGACACATTTCGGGGGCAAGATGAGGTGTTGTCCCAGTTTAGGCATTGTAGTAGCTCCTCCTTCTGCCTGTCCCGATTGTACAGTGGCATGGCCTTCTTGATGGATACTAAATGATTGCTCCTCCTGCTCTGCATGTTGTTTGGTAGGCACCTATCCTTTACCTCTCCTAGGTTGCTTAGACACACCTTGAGAGGGACCTGATATTGCATACCCGCTAGCGGGGACCCGATATTGCATTAGACTTGATATCGGGGACCCAATATCACGTCCTATTGAAAATAGGGCACTTGAAAAATTTACAAATTTTTTGAACTCCAAGGTATAAACTGAGGATGTGTAGGTCAATGTAAAGGGGCCCAAGGTAATAAAAACTAGTCTTGAAGGTACAAAAAGTATAATGGCGTAAAATCTGGCAATGAAAATCATGAAGAGTAAGAAGAAAAAGGACATGTGTAAGCTCATAGGAAGGATGATAAGGGAAAGAAGAATGTTGGTAATACTTAGAGGGTATAAGATGATGTGTGGGAGATGTGTTATAAGTGAAAATTTCAAGGGTTACGCAAGTGTGTCCTCCCCAAAGTAGGTTCCAACCTATAGTGCCCTTGCGTAACCACACCTTAAAATGTCCATAGGCACTAGAAGGGTTAAATGTAATCCACACTGATCTCACAAAGCACACATATGTAGATATCACTACGATGAGATATGAATCCCATGCTACCCGAGTCACAAGTCACAATTACATGAATAGCGAGGTGATGCAAATCATAGAAGGGATTGCAGAGATTGGGACATGAGGTAACTAACTCAGGGTACAATAAATCCTGCATGTAAGGCATGATGAATGTGTCATTTGCCTGTCACTCCATAATCAGGACCAAGTCCATTCCTCCAACCAGTGACATCACATTGTTTTATCCCATGATGGACAATCATAAGAGCACTATGACAGCAAGGTGTACGATCACTTGGTGTTTCATCCAAGGGAGGAGTGATTTTTGCTTTGTGGCATACATGTTTTTTTTTATGTATTACTTAATCCAGAGAAGCCACCTACCTTTAGGCATGGATACATGTCTTTCCAATGGAACCCCCTGGAATAGCATTATTATTTTTTCCCTGGTTGAGTGCCTTTTGATTATTCTTACTCCCATTTTTCATTAGATCTACAAGGATCTTAGTACAACCAAGCTGCATGATAACTACCACAAACGTTACCAAAGAGAATCCACAAGTCCCCTTGATGTCACACCCTAACCATTCCCTCTTGGTCCATCCTTCTTCACCCTGGGAATAATGAGCACAAAGTTACTTTAAGTTTAATGATTAGAAATATCATTGTACACAGAGTAGAACCTCTTATTGATAGAATGGGTGAATGGATGTGATGGGCTTGCTATCCAATTAGTTAGCTACCTGAGACTTGATAGCATAGAACAACACCTCAACCAACGAGTCACATGAGTGTTTTATTTGTAGATGAGATTAATCATGAAAAGGTAAAACAATAAATGAAACAATAAATGAAATAACAAAGGATAAAAACCTGGAAAACAAAAAATTGTAAAATTGAAGAAAATAAAAAATATTTATTAATTTTGCTTATTAGAATGGAGGATATCCCCCATGACTAAACAGTTGAGCATGGCTAGAATTAATAAATGGAAAGTTGGGATCCTTGCATGTTGGAAATATTAGAACTCGATCATACTTACCCCATTGGGGTTCACACACTTGATTAGAGTAAGCATAGTGGGGCAATTTATAAGATGTAGTCAATTGATGAGTGGTTGACCCACTATGGCACCTATGGCCGTAAGATGGTACGCAAGGATCAACATGTCTCCCCATGTGGCTATATTCATTGGGCCCCATGGTTATTGGAGTATTGAGTGGTGGCCCTGTTAAGGTAACATGAGGCATTGGGTTCGAAGAGGAAGGTGCACCACAATGTTGGACTTGTGCTGAGTGGGCGGGTGCAGTGGTGTCTAAACTGTGGTGTCCCTTTTTATGGTCACATCTAAATAAGGGATGCCTATGATGTTGTGGACGATTCCCACTATTGTTGATAGTAGAAGCATAAGTAACATTTGTGGGTTGGTGCTTGAAACACCGTGAAAATTGCGAGTCGGCCTCAGGCAAAGATTCACAATTCGGGCAAGGGCGCATGTCAGAATTCCAGAAGGGAGAATAAGATAGAGCAACACCAAGAGGCGCGTAGCATCAAGTCTTCAACTTCTTGTGCGGATTCCTAATCTTACTATGTTTTCTCTGTTTACGCTATACCACGCGATGTAGCGTAATGACGCTTAGCGTGATTCTGTTTAAACATAGTCCGGCATCAGAAGGCTAGTTACTTCAGCAAGAGGAGAGGCTTGAGCAACGTAATATGCGATTTCTCGTATATTTTACTAAGTCTTTTGTTCAAGGCCAGGTTTACGCTCTGTTACATACGGCAGCGTAATGAGCTCCAAAACAGTCAAAGACAAAGTCTAAGAAAGTGCGATTGCTCATCATACGCTCATCACGCAACGTAGCGTATCACAGCGTATTGCGTTGCCAAGCTAGACACCGTTTACGCTTCATTACGCGCTGCTGCATAAGTGAGCGTAAAACAGCTTGAATCCATTGTTTCCATATTATGTTACGCTCGTGCACGCAACACAGCGTGAATAAGCGTAATATAATTGAAACATGCCCGACGCGCATCTGTTCTTTACACACACAATACGCAAATAAGCGTATTGTGCGTAGTCATGAAGTTTGACACAAAAATGGTCATTCATAAAACAATACTTCACTTCACCATCAATAAAACTATGCGTAAACCACAATTACGCATTTCCTCTACTGCCATTGTTGCCAGTATCTCTTAGGTCCGGATCCAGCCCTAATGGATCGTCCTCCAGTGGGCCGTCATTCCTGGGAATTATTCTTTCACGAAGAATTTCCTCTTCATGAGGTCCTCGTTCCGGCACCGGCTCCACGGGAAGACGCTCTTCATCGCTGCATTCTTCCTCTTCCTCTGCTTCTTCTTCTGCTTCTGCTGCTTCCTCTGCTAACTCCTCAGCTGGCTCGTCTTCTCTACCCTCTTCTGGCACCTAGATACAAAAGAAGAAAACATATTAGCAAGGCAAGCCTTGACAAAACAATTAGAGAATTTAGATTTAGTCATGCATAAACTCACTCGCGATGGCCCTGCTTCTGCAGCAAAGGGAAACTTGTCCAGGCCAGCTTACAGGCGCTTCATAATCTCTTCCTCCGTTAGATCTGGCCACACATCCTCTTCCAAGGCAGCTCCAGCCTTCACTTTCCCTTTCTCCACGCTAGTCCAGCGGGGCGGATCAGGGAAGAACGTAGGGACTGTCCTTTGACCCCCAGGGAGAGTCATCTCCCTTTTCAGAGACGCACTTACAGTCACCTGCTCTTCAAACTTCTTGAAGGCTTCGGATGCTCCAATGACATCCAGGAAGACTTCCATGGATTGGGCTTTGACGGCAGAATCGTGATAAAGTATGCGATAAGCGATGCTTTCTCGTTTATACAAGTGCTTGTGGTCTTTCTCCTTCTGCCCCCACTCTTGCACACATGCATAATAATCCCTCCAATCTTGGCTTTTCTGAGCTAGGAGTTCTATTTGCATCCGCTGCTCTACCAACGCTCGACTGGCCTATACACTGTTTTTGATGGCGGTCCAATAACGGGAGTAATCGACAACAGCAGTACGTCAGTCTTCATCCCCTATCGCTCATGCCTGTAAGAAGTCGCACCGTGATCTTAAGTCTCCGACCTCTTTAGTTAGAGACTCAACCCTCTGCTTCGACCTCTGCAGCCTTTTCCATAGGCTTTCATTTACACCCCTACTTTCCCATAAGGAGCGTGTCGAGCGTAACGCACATTTACGCATTTCCTCATAAATGTGACGTGGCACGGCTGCTTCATCGGATGGTGGCTCAACTGTGTCCAAATCAATGGGCTCCGTGGGATCCCATCGGAGGCGAGCTCCTAATAGAAACAACCATCAAATGTTGATGACACATTACCACTATGTAATATCACAAACTTACTACAACCATAACGTACCAGCTCCAGGTTCGATGGGCTCTAGGCACTCGATCATGTCATTGACAACGCCTTCCATAAAGGCAAATTTGTCAGGGAAGTCTCTCCACGCTCTTCTCACAACGACAGACGTGGATACATCCTCTTCTCCTATAGCGTAATCCAGTTAGAAACTTCATCTATTTACAGAATCCTGCAAACGTGCTAACACACACATTACCTCTACCGGTGACAGTGGCGACTTCGCCAACATCTTCCGCCTCCTTTTCCTCTTCACGCACTTGAGTATGTGCATCGCTGGTTCCAGTAGCTGGGGCCTCCCCATGCACATGAGTCTGTACAGTGCTTGTCTCGACAACTGGGACCTCTTTTTCTAAAACTGAGGCCTCTTCCCCACGACTTAGTACTACTGCCCCTGTCTCAGGGGTCATTTCCTCTGTAATTTTCACTAGTCATATCACAACACCTTAGTATATCATTCCAAACATTCCAAACAAGCATTGCGTAATACGGTTCCTTCGTGCTTACCAGGCAGAGGCTTACTCCGCTGAACTTTGATCGCCACAGTTCGGCCCGTGCCGCTCCCAGGCTTCGCAGAGGCCTCGGTTATACGAAGTCTTTTGCTCCGAGCTGCAGGTTTCACGATTTTCTCCGCCAGATGTTTTCCCCGTGAGGCATCGCCAGTGTACGTAGGCATTATCCCACCTATACTGTCGGGGCCTTGCAGCCGAGACGCCGCCAACCCCTTGGTCGTTATAGACAATGACTCCCCGATCCCTTCCGGTGGATCCTGCCCACGGGTAGTGCTGAGGATATGGGTAATCCAAGGTCTGGAGAGCTGGCCTCGGTCTTGCTGTACCCAGACCCCATTCCTTTGGACGACCAGAAACTCAGCAAAACGCCGAAGGCAAGCTATGAAGAAGGCGTAATGCACATTAAAACAAGACTTAAGCTTCTTGCGAAGCTTGATCATCTCGTTGCGCAGCCCCTTAGCGAAATAGCTTGCCCAATTGAATTGGGTCCCTTCTTCCAGAACCTCCCGCATAATACGGGTCTGTTCTACAGAAAAGAACTTCCCTTACTAGAGAGTTTTGGGGAAAGTCCAGGCCCGGAAAAGGGGATAAAGTGTCTTGGCAACGCCCATCTGGAATCTTTCGCAAGGAAACCCTTTAGTCTCTTTCGGGACCCTTACCCACTCCTTCAGCCACTCCTGGAAGTCGAGGCTCCTTTTCGCCTTCTCACTTACGGGAAGGTCGTCTGAGGGGACGCCAAATAGGTCCGCGAAGAGTTGAGCGTCAATGTTAAAGCTTACGCGTACATTATGTACGCGCGTGCAAAAACGCTCTGCCTTTTCGTTGAAAGAGTTGACCAAGGTTAGCATTTCACTGGCGGGGACATCAGGAGTTGCAGCTAAAAATAGATGCATTAGCCCCACTGCTCGGATCTTGGTGGTCATTGCGACTGGGGCCGCCGAGTGGT
>MNCI01008366.1:1187328-1223069 GCA_015680685.1 Gnetum montanum | reverse complement strand
CAATAACAATTAAATGATTAAACTAAGTGAATGCTGCAATGATGAAGTAATCTCGATCTTTATTTCCAGTCATGTGCGTGTCCAAGTACATCACACTCAAATAAAGGTGCCATACAATTACAATCATCACACTGTGGGCATGCACTGGGAGAGAGGGTTGAGAGGAAAAAATGACAAAAAGACTCTACTCTAACACAAAACTAACTAACAAAAAACTGACTCTTCCCGTGTGCCTACATGTGTATTTATAGGCCCATGCAGGAGTCACGATATCGTGTATCCGATATCATTATTGGGCTGCGATATCGTGTATCCAATATTGTGGATCTGATATTGAGGGTCTGATATTGTGGCCTGATGAATCAGGATTCATCACTTTCCCTTCAAGATGGTGCTTCCTCTAGTGACATATGTGGAAATTCTGTTTAAACCTTTTGTTGGGAAAATGTGATATGTGTTGATTTTGAAGTAGATTCTCTCTTCAAGTGTATGCTCTCCATATGCTTTATCTTCTTTGTTGTATGCCCTTTTCAACCATATCTTTCACACATCAGCATCAGAATGAGTGGACAAGTGAGTAACCTTTGGCTCTATATTCAGAAGATTTAGAACTTCTGAAATGGATTTGGTAGAGAAATCAACAGAAATACCACCAATATCAATGATGGTACCTTCTTCTTTATTGTGCCAAAATTGGTACGTCTCTTCAAGGTACCAATCACGACTTTCAAAGAGAGTAGGCCACAGTGGAGACCCTTTACGTTGGTCCCTGACTGCTTCAAGAGCAAACTCAGTAAAAGGTCCAAAGTTGAGTTCCATAATCACAACTGCTAATGTGGACCTTTCATGAATTACCTAAACACATTCTGGGAACAACATAAGATGTTGTCCCTGTTCAAGTGCTTTGTCGTCTCCACCTTCGGCATGTCCCGATTACATAGTAATAGGAGGTTCCTGATGGATGCTAAATGATTATGCCTCTTGTTCTGTATGTTCTTCGAGAGACGCCTAGCCTCTGCCTCTCCTCGGTTGTTTGGATGCACCCTGAGAGGTTCCTCCTTGCTATCCTCTTTTAGGGGCCATCTACAATCACACGAAACTGTCTATTAGTAAGGCTATTTAAAGAATTTGATTTATACCTTACTTCTTGCCTTAATAAATTCATTTCTTGTCTAGTGTGATTCAGAGTTAGAAAATTTTACGAAATTTTCCCGTAAAAGTTTTGATATTGGGCCCAATTTTGATTAGGTGACTCCAAAAAAATAATTTTCATGGTATGGGTGAAGAGATAAAATTAATTTGGCAAACGTTTTTAACATTTTTAAGGTCATTTATCCTTTATGATATCCTTCAAGCAATGATGAATTTGGAAAAAACTATGTGCAACTTGGAGCATACCCTTCCCCCACGACTAAGACAAACACCCTATGTTTAGACAAGTTCGATTAAAGCGAGAATCGAAGCATTAATGAGCAAGATATGGAAGTTGGAATGATAGGCACCTAAAGTGTTGGAATTCATGGAATAAAATTTCAACAACTCCCCTTGAATGAATAGTGAAAAATGATGTTGACTTGTGTGGTGGGGTCCTTATATATAGTTTTTATAGATGCGATATCGCGTACTTGATAGCGCAGACTCAATATTGTGTCCTTTTGAAAATAGGGTATTTTGCAATATTGATGAATTTTCAAATTTCCAAGGTCAACAATGAAGGATTTAAGGTTAATTTGAAAGGTCTAGGGTAACATTGAAGAGACCTAAAGGCACCAAAAGTGTAATGAAGTGGAATCTAGCAATGAAATTCATGAATAGGATGAGGAAGGACATGTAATGGTGCACAGGAATGTTGGAATTAAAATGATGGTAAAAGAAAGAATAACTTTAGCAATGTAGTACTTAGAGGGTATAAGGTGATGTGGTGATGTGCAAAGAGTGCAAATTACAAAAGTTACGCAAGTGGGTCTTCCCCAAAGCAAGTTCCTACCTATCATACCCTTACGTAACCACACTTGGAAATGTTCGTAGGTACTAAAAGCATTAAATGCAATCCACATCAGTTCCAGAAAACACACACATGTAGATACTATCATGATGAGGTATGAATTCAATGCTACACAAGACACAAGTCAAAAATACATAAACAATGAAATGAGGCGAATCGTAGAAAGGATTGCAAAGATCGGGACATGAGGTAATTGACCCATGGCACAATGAATCCTGAGTGTAGGATGTGATTAATGTGTCATTAGCTTGTCACTCCAAAATCAATACCAAGTCCATTCCTCCGATTAATGACATCACATTGTTTCATCTAATGATGGATAACCAGAAGAGCACCATGATAGCAAGGCATACGATCACTTGGCGTTTTGTCCAAGGAAGGAGTGATTTTGGAATTTCTCTATGGCACATTGTTCTTGATCTTTTCATTTTGTTTTTCTTTTTTTTAAAGCCGCTTTGGCGCTTTGTTCTTTCTAATAGTGAACCAAAGAAGTCGCCAACCTTTGGGCATGGGTGCATGTCTTTCCAGTGGAACCTCCAAAATAGCATTAAGCTACTTTATTGAGTGCCTTTATTACTCTTATTCCCATTTTTCGTTAGATCTACAAAGATCTTAGTACAACCAGGCTGCATGATAGCTCCTACAGATGTCACCAAAGAGAATCCACAAGTCCCCTTGATGTCACACCCTGGTTATTCCTTCTTAGTCTATCATTTTTCACTCTAGGCAAGATGAGCACCAAATTACTTTAAGTTTTAATGATGGCAAGAATATCATTGTTCCCAGAGTAGAACCTCTTATTAATAGGATGGGTGGGTGGATGTTGTGGGATGACTGTCCAAATAAGTAATTACCTAAGACTTGATAGCATAGAACAACACCTCAACCAACGAGTCACATGAGTGTTTTATTCATAGATGAGATTACCCACAAAAAGATAAAATAACAAATAAAAAGATAAAATAACAAAATAAAAAGATAAAAATTAGGAAACAAAAAATTGTAAAATTAAAGAAAAGGAAAAACATTTATTAATGCTGCTTGTAAGAATAGAGGATATCCCCCATAACTAATCCTTTGAGTATGGTTAGAATTAATAAATGGAAAATTTGGATCCAAGCATTTTGGGAACATTGGAGTTCGGTCATATCCAAACCATTGGGTGTCCTTTGATGTGGTGGTTGGAATGTACTCAAATTGGGATTCACACACTTGATTAAAGTAGGAATAGTGGGGCAAATTATAAAATGTGGTTAATTGATAAGGAGTTGACCCACTATGGCACCCGTGACCGTAAGATGGTATGCAAGGATCAATATGTCTCCTTATGTGGTTATATTCATTGGGTCACATGGTAGTTGGACTATTGATTGGTGGCCCTGATAAGGTAATAGGACGTGTTGAGTTCGAGAGAGAAGATGCATCACAACACTAGACTTGTGTTGAGTTGGTAGATGCAATGGTTTCAAAACCATGCTATCTCTTTCTATGGTCATGCCTAAATAAAGGACACTTCTGACATTGTGGAGGACCTCCACTGCTATTGATAGTAGCAGCACAAGTAACGTTCGTGGGTTGGTGTTGTGGTGCAAAGTCTTCTGGCACAACTAGTGGCGATATAGAATGAGGTGAATGATGAGAATATGGAAAGTGAGGAGAAATGCAAGGAACATGAGGTGGTGATCTTGTTGGAGAGGACATGGGTCGATAGTACTCAGGAGAATGATAATGATGTGATGAAATAGAGGGTGTTGACATAGTTGGGAAAACATGATGCTAAACATAATAAGCGCTTGGGTTCGGATGGTATGAAGGGAGTGACCAGTTTGACGGTAGCCTCCTCCACGACTAGGGTTTTTGCCATTGTGGCTGAACCCAATATTTCTATATGAAATCTGGATGTAACATTCCGCTCCAATGCTCATGTGAATGTGACAAGATTGGACATTGGCCCTTGGGGTGATCATACAGGCAAATGTCACATTGATACAGGTGATTTGTAGTTGAGCTCTTATCCCTATTTTATTCAACCGCCCTTTCTGATTTTTGAGTGGTGTTCGGTCCTATTTCTCGGTTTGGCATGGTTTCACCTCTAATAATGTTGGCATATTCTCCACATTTTTCATGTACCCATTCTGTTATCTTATTGATCTTTGTCTCAATTTCATCTAGTGATTGTAGTATTGGCAAAGATGATTTCACCTTCTTGGGGTGAGTTGATTCCCCCTCTTCATGATCATGGACCTTTACTATTTTGAAATTTTGGTCTTGTTGAGGTCTTTTAACATTTTCCCATTTAACTATTTCTCCTTCTTCCTTTACTACCCACTTAATTAGCTCTTGGAATTGGTGCGTTCGTAGTTCATATAGTTGACCTGGGGCATATATCCCTAGGATCTCCTTTGTTTCATTACGGAGCCTATCCATGATGTGATACATCAGCCTTTCCTCAGAGAAACCATGGCCTAGGCATTTGTTTAACAAAGAGTACTATATTTCTAAGGCCATGTCCAAGGGTTCATGTTTCACTTGTTTCCACTCTTGGATTTGTTTTCTCAAGGTTGATACTCTTGCATAGGTTTGGTATCTTTCAATGAAGAGCTCTACCATTGTTGGCCAATGTTGAATTGATTTTGGTTTTAAGGACCTGTACCATACTTTTGGTTGGCCAATGAGTATCGTAGGAAAGAGCTTAAGTTTTTTCCACCCATTATCAATATTGTTCCATACACAGGCATCATGGAAGGTTTGTAAATGATGTTGTGAATCTAAATCATATCCTTCTGAAAACTTGAAATTTTTTTTAAATTAAGCCTAGGTAGACAGCTTTCCTTGTGATGCCTACATGGTATTCAAACAGCCTCTTGTATATGCATTAGGCTCCTACTGACCATCAAGGGTTCATTGTCACTAGGTAGGTTATGAGTTTGTGAGTTGGGACGATGTTGTCTTCATTTATGTACATAGGAGACCCCTGCATAAGATTGAGTACTCCAAACTTTGTCTTCATCATAAATTTCATTGGTTCTCCAATGAATTGTTTAACTGGTTGTTGTGTTACCATAGTCTTGTGAGAGAGACATTGTTGTGAATCATGTGTGACTTAATTGAAATTAATTTCTTTTCTAAAAGATATATTGTTAATGCTTTGTTACAATGATCTTGTATGATATAAATAATCTAAATAAATAGCATTGTCCCTAGCAATAGTGCCAATGATGAGTGGCGAGGTACCCCTACACTCAACCATACAAATATGAGTGTATATGCATGATCCGGTCGAACTCTGCAAACAGACTAGTTGTGGTATCTAGATAGTTACACATTGATCGTAGTTCATTGTCTTCCCACCTGGACTAGTATTTGCTTTGTCACGTATGGTTTAGTCCAAAGTGAGGTGAATGATATGATTTCTAACACTAGGCTACTCCTAGAGACAATGAAAAATAATCTTGATTAAACTAATAAGAAATAGAAAATAAAATCTAAGTTGGCCTAAGTGTGATGAGCATCCTTCCTTAATCATCTATACGCATCTTGGACCTCGTGTACTATTTTTAAGATTACCAAGCACGCATTACTTGAGCACTCCTAAATACGCTACTGGGTTACCAAGCAGTTACACTTCAATGTTTGTACTCATTCTACATTTAACAATAGGAATAATAAATGACGGTAAAAAAATATTAACTAAGAAAACAATAAATAACAATAATAATTAAACAATTAAAAACTAAGTGAATGCTGCAATGATGGAGTAATCTCGATCTTTATTGCTGATCATGTGCGCTTGGTAATCCCAGAAGTAGTACATGAGGTCCAAGATGCATACGGATGATTAAGGATGGATGCTCATCGCACTTAGGCTAGCTTAGACTTTATTTGATATTGCTTATTAGTTTAATCAAGATTATTTTCCATTGTCTCTAAGAGTAGCCTAGTGTTAGAAATCATATCATTCACCTCACTTTGGACTAAACCATACGTGACAAAGCAAATACTAGTCCAGGTGGGAAGTCAGCGAACTGCGATCAATGTGTAACTATCTAGATACCACAACTAGTCCATCTGCGAAGTTCGATTGGATTGTGCATACACGCTCGTATTCATATGATTGAGTATAGGGGTACCTCACCACTCATCACTTGTGAAGCTCAAGGATATGATTTAAGTGTAATTGAGGTACATGATTTTTATCATTTTATGTTTTATAAATTTAATTGCCTATAACAAGAATGAAAGGTAGGGTAATTTAAAGTCTAATTCATCTACTACTTAGCTAGCCTAACACAAGTACCTATTTCCACTTTCCAGACACATTCTAAACATGTATAGCATTGCTAGGATACCAAACATAAAGTGTTTCTAGGTTACCAAGTGCTACATGTGTGCTCGAGGTGGTTATGCTTGTGTTCATTAACAATTAGAAATTAATTGCTTAATTAAAGTGTATTAAAGTGAAATGCATAAAAATAATGTGCATGAATATTAAATGCATCCAAGAAACATTGATCTATTCTCAGTGTTGCAAGGATCATCAAAAGGGTTTGTTTTTATTTCTATCATAGTATTGTGCTCAGGTACATTAGTGTTTGAACAAAGATTTGTACATACTCAGGCTCTTGTTGTAGGCACTTAGAAAGTATTTTAACTTTGGAGAAAAAAATGCAAGAGCTTCACTATCTATGACAAAACTATGAAATTT
The DNA here is from genome assembly GCA_015680685.1 of Gnetum montanum. Classification (NCBI taxonomy): domain Eukaryota; kingdom Viridiplantae; phylum Streptophyta; class Gnetopsida; order Gnetales; family Gnetaceae; genus Gnetum; species Gnetum montanum. The sequence goes on along the minus strand of MNCI01008366.1, from coordinate 1,216,359 downwards.
TTTTTGAAAATCATGAGCCCATGTGCTATATTTATTGGTTGGCATATGCCCTGCGATATCGGATATTTGACATCGCATCTAGGGCTTCGACATTGGGTATCTGATGTCAAGGCTCCAATATTAAAGCCAGTCAAATGATGACTGATCAACAATGAAGAAAGAATTAATGGCAGTGGTATATGCTCTTGAAAAGTTTATGCACTATGTACTTGGTTATAAAATATTTGTGCATACAGACCATAGTGATATCCTCTTCTTGGTGAATAACTTGACAGTGAGTCCCCGTATCATACAATGGCTCATGATCTTATAGGAATTTGATCTCACAATGATAGATTAGAAAGGGATTGAGAATGTGGTCGTTGATCACCTCTCTCAATTAATATGGGATAAAAAAGAGGAGGAGAGTCCACTCTCTAATCAATTTCTAGATGAACTTCTCTTTACAGGAGGAATAAATGACTAAGTGCCCATTGAACCAAAATGGTATGATGGCATCCTCACTTACCTTCTCACTCAAGAGATGCCACAGGATTTGGATTTTAGGAAGAAACAATAGTTTCTTTATTGGGTAAAGTACTTTATGGGAATCAATAGATACCTTTACAAGGTGTGTGCTAACAGCTTGTTTCTTTGTTGTGTCCTTGATGTGGATCAATTTTGTGTTCTCCAAGATGCTCATGAAGGCCTTTGTAGAGGCCACTATGTAGGGAGACACATGACCATACAAATCCTGATGGTAGGATACTATTGGCCTATAATCTTCAAGGATGTCCACCAATTTGTTCAATCTTGTGAGCATTGTCAAAGAGATGGTGGGATAATTGCTCAAATGGAGGGTCCTCAATAGTGGATTCAGCGACTAAAGCCCTTTCACATATGGGACATAGACTTCATGGGTCCCATCACACCCATGTCCAATGAAAATACATATATCATCATAGCAGTTAATTATTTCACCAAATGGGTAGAAAGAATAGCTGTCACTAATTGTACATCATTGACCACTGCTAGATTTGTACAACAAAATGTTGTAAATAGGTTTGGGGTGCCACATGCATTAATTTCTGACAATGGAACTCATTTTATCGGTGCTACTTTTACAAAGTTGATGCAACACTTGGGGGTTGAACATAATTAACACACCCTATCACCCAAGCCAACGATTAAGCAAAGGTAACTAACTGAGAGATCACAAAGATCTTAACAAGAATCATAAGAAAATATAGGAAATATTGGAGCACAAAACTCAATGATGTCCTTTGGGCCTACTGCTCAACATGGAAAGTTTCTATTAGCTACTCTCCCTATGAGTTAGTGTACAAAAATCTTCCAACACTTCTAATTCAATTTGAGCTTCGTACACTCTCAATAGCCTATAACTTGCACCTTGACCTAAGTCTAGCCCAAAAAGAAAGACTAATCAACCTCAATGTGCTAGATGAAAATCAATTGGTGGTCCTATCTTTAAATTAAGTGCACAAGGTATTCAATAAACAATGACATGACTAAAGAATATGGAAAGTGAAATTTCAACTAGGAGATAAGGTTTTTTATTGGAATCCCACACATGTATCTCATAAAATAAAATTTCAAACATTGTGGGAAGGACCTTACATAATTGACGAATCCTTTCCTTTTGGGGCCATGATCATATACAAACCCGAGAGCCCAAATAAAAAGTAGTTGGTCAACATCCAACAAGTGAAGCTTTTCCATGAGCCAAAGCAAGCTAGTGCAAGAAATACCTCAACAGATGAGCAACCATGATTAATTTTGTAGGATCTCTTCCTTCCAACTCAATCATGGGGGGATGGCCATCTGTGCTAAATCATCGACATGGCTCCTCAGTTTTTCTAGTTTTTGTTTTCTACATTTTTGATTCTGCAAGTTGTTTATTTTACAACTTTTTGATTTTCAAAATTTTTCATATTTTACATCATTTTTTGTTTTACACCATAGTTAGTATATTTGAATCTTTCTTAAGTATTTTACACTTTCTTATATATTTTACTTTGTTTGAGTGTGATCTTCAAATTTCTGCTAATAAAAGTGCTTTATTGCCAATAGAACATAGTGGTGCTGTAGTTATTACTAATGGTGTTTTGTGCTTTATATTTTTGGTTTGCTAATGTCTAGTTTATATTTTTGAATTTTTGTACCAATGACTTAGTCATAGTTTCTTCTTCATGGAACAAGCAGTGAGTCCATGTCATCCATCTATCTACAATCTCTATGGTTTTCCTTGTTTTGGAAGTTTGAGGTCCCTTTAATTAAAGAAACTTTTAATAAATTTGTGACCTTGGTAATTTCTAAAATTGGTAAAGATTCAAAGGTTTGAACGGGGTGTGACTTCAAGGGAACTCAGTACTCTTTATACTCGTCTACTTACTCAAGGGTTCTTCATCAACTTCTTACTATTCATTCCAACCACTAATAGAAAGTCAAATAAAGTCTTTGCATGGTGTGGTTCCCAACCAAAAATCCAAAAAATGAAAAAAAAGGAAAAACAAAACAAAAGAAAAAAAACATGGTGGGAATTCAAAACACATCCCTTAGACAAATAAACAAACTACAAGCATTGGTTATGGGACTAGAAAGGTCCCCTCTAAGTAAGGTCCTATCTCACTTTCTACTTCTCTTTTATTCTTTTTATGGAATAGTGGTTGTTTTATGGGAGCACTCTTGTGTCTTCAGGGGATGGATCAATCTTAGAGTGATGTTGCGAACTCACTAAAAGAGGTTGGTTTTGGTCTGGACTAAGGATGGATATTCTTCGGTCATTTTAAACATAAACTCCACAAGGTACTTCTTATGACCTTAGTTGGAATTCCATTCCACCTTCTCTATCATCCATCTATGCTGACCATAATTCACCTCACTGCCAGTGTCAATGTTCTTGATTCTATGTTTTGGTTTGACGTATTTGAATTCTTAGGTAGAATCTTCCAGGTTTTTGTTCTTAACTTTCATTGACATTAGTCACCTATGGGGCCCAAAAACTCCTTAGGTTGAGGTTATGCAAGGGCAAAAAAGGCATGTGCCTACTATGGGAAGGACCTGCTTGCATATCTCTTGGTCAGGTTTGTTAACCACCTTATCCTTCAACATTTTTGCAAACTGAATCTTTCGTACACCCATTTTTTTGCATCACACCATGTGTTCCTTTATAAATTTTATTTATTAAATATATTCTCCATCAAATTTTTCAAGTTTTGAGCTTTCAAAGCCCCTCTTCAATAATTTAATAATATTCTTAACTTTTTTGGGATTCCATAGACCCCAATTTCATTGAAAGATTCATTATATTTTTTGAGATATTTATGTTTGAAAAGTTTTGCCTATGGACCCTGTATACGGGACCTTGTCAATGGAGTTGACCCATATACAAGGTCTCGTATATGGGGCTCCATCAACATAAGACAAAAATAGTATAAACAGGCATGACCCCACTTAGAAAATTTTACATTTTCTTACAAACATCAAAGCAGTTTTTCAATTTTTCAGAGCCTAGAACCTTCTAGAGCCTGTAACTTACAAAATGTTTATCCAAATCACTCCGTTCTTCAACTCTATAGCTATCGGAGGTAATCTCTTCATTATGGGGGCCACAAATGCACCATTTTTGACAAAAAATATTTTGTGATTTTTTCTAACTCCCACAAAGTTTTAACTAAGAAACTAACCGTTAAACATGAAATTACAAGAGTTAAACCTTTCTNTAGAGAAGGCAGTGATTTTGCTTAGCCTTATCGTGGGATTGAGGAACAAGGGCACAATCTTATAATCAATCCTCTCTATCAGTGTGAGCACGCCAAACTCCTTGTGGTCAACACCATAACATCATTGCATCCATTCTTTCTTGATGCTTGGATCTACCTACATTAGGATTTCAATAAGATTTACCTCTATTTCAAGTAACCCAAATGCTACAGCAATGCCCTATGTCAATTAAGACAATGAGATGTCCTTGATTTTCACCATTACTGTAGGCTACCTATTGTTCCAAAACAGGAACATTTCTCCGATCTACCACTCCCTAGGGGAAGTGATGATTGGCCAAATGGGAGAGGTCTTCAGTTGGTCCTATACTTCTCTTAGTGCATGCTACAAGAAAGGGTTAAAATGTAACTCCTGGAGCACCAATTTTTGGACCTTCCTTAATTTGATCTAATTTAGACAAACATCTGTCAAGGTCATNTTGATTATAAGATTGTGCCCTTGTTCCTCAATCCCACGATAAGGCTAAGCAAAATCACTGCCTTCTCTACTCAAGCATGCATTGCTATAAGTGGGAGATTCCTGGTCAACCTTTTGTAGATGATCTATCTAGAGATGGAGAAGCGCTTTAAAGAAAATGAACATGGAAGGAAGGCACTTTCCTTCACATGCCTTATTAGGAAACTATGTCGAAGGGGAGGGATAGTCTGTTATACCAACGACATTGTGAAAATTGTTTCGTCCACCAATTGGGCAAAAATGATGATGGAAAAAATGCTTGCCAAAACTATCCACGAAGAGGAGTAGCAACCACCACCTTCACTTGCCACTCATACAATTATGCCAAACATCTCTGCAACCATCCAACGATTGCAAGAATATAGAGAATGACTCTTGAGTGAACAAGAGTGACAAGAAAGCATGAGTGGCAAGAATCTATCCATCTATAGACCAGCCTTGAGTTATCTTAATGAGGTGACCTGAACAATCAGTTTGATAGGTGACGGTGGATCAATTTTCTTGACCCAAAGAATGCAGTTGTCCATGAGATTGAATCTGAGTGCTAAAGAGGTTACAGTGTCTTTTGCAAAACAACAAACACTCCCAAAAATATTTGGGAATGTTACGACCTTCTTAGTGCACTTGGAGGAGGATGAAAAAGTAATAATTTTGGTGATATAGCACCAGGGATAGGAAAAAATAATAGAAGTGGTCGCTGATAGGATTACTGAAATGCTCAACACACTTGTAGCATTTGCATAGACATCATTGCACTTAAAGATGTGTAGACATTCATAGGAATCATAAGCGGAAAAATAAGTGTAGCATAGCATGATGAATTGCTAGACTGACTAGTGGGAATCGAGCAATCACTTTCAGATTCTTTGACCTTCTAGAAAACATCATTGCAACCCAGTTAGAGTTGTTGGATGCAAGAGGTAAAAATATCATATTGGAGGGGCAACTTGAAATAGCCAATGAACAAAATAAACAGTTCACTGCAAAAATCACCAAACTAAGAGCCCAAATTGCTGATTTTGCATTTTTAACCCAGCACTAACAAGAGATGAGGTTATGGAACAACTTCACACCAAGCTCAAAGGGGTTAAGGGTGCAATGGAAATGACAGTGTTCTACAGATCCTTGGTAGAGGCCACATAACACAAGATTCAAAAGTCCTTGGATTAGATCTGTTAGGAGAATGTGCAGTTGATTGTAGAAAATCATCGGTTGCAGAATGTTGATGCGCACAAGCAATAGTTAACTAAATTTATCCATCAATAGTAGGAGCAACTAGCCAGAGCAAACACCAAACTAAGGAGATTAGCATTAGAGAATAGGAATCTCTCCATGGAAGAGGTGCATGCCTTTTACTAGAAGCCTATAATTGAAGTAGTCACCTAGAAATCTAAAGCTCTTAAATTTAAGAAATTCAAAGATCATTACAGAGAGCAGGTTGGTCTACAAAAGGAAATAAATGAGAAACATATCCAATTGGTGAAAGCAAAAGCAAATAAAGCCCTCTAGCAACTCTAGCAAGGTAGAAAAGTTTGGCAATCTATCGTTGATGGGATAGATGCCTACAACAAAGTGAAAATCCACACAAAGGAGTTGTAGATTGAGGAGATGATGGAATACATGGAACTTGCTAATCTCCATTATGCAAATCTGGCTATGTTGACTATCAGAAGACTATGGTCTGAATTAGAAAAACAAGTGGCCAGCTTGTACTTACTATACGAGGTTGAGTTTAAGCATCAAAAGGACACCAAGGACAAACTTGCGATGGCTAATGTTGAACTGAAAGTTCTCAAGGCATGCTTCTTAAATCAATGATCAACTTCCAAGAACTTGGCCAAGAGGATGAATGACTACGAGGAGTTGCAAAATGTAGTAAGGACATTCGACATTAAATGCAAATAGTTTGTTGCCTAGTTTATCAATGTAAAGGAGATGTTCTCGATCATGCCTTGTCCATGAGATGTCCCCATTTCAACCCCACATTGGTGATGCCACGTGGACTATGAATGACCCCCAGAGTAAGGAGGAGAAGATGAAGGCATTGCTTGATGCCTTTCACCTTCTGCCAGAGGTTACAGCTGCAATAGAATAGCTACATCCACTTGAGCTACCGCACATGCTTGGAGCCAGCGAAGGTCCTTCAGAGCCTCAGGAACCTCCACCACCTGAGATTGTCTGATCTTCACCATCGTCTTCACATTGTTAGAGGATGTGTTGTCCAAATTTTTGTAGTCACATCATGGTGTTTAATTTTGTGTCATAAACACCACAATTTTTTGTAATTTGTTAATTTTTACACTCAGGCATTCATTTTTGTCAAGTCAGTTATTTTGTTAAGAGTCAGTCAATAATCCCATACCTTTGTAATTTTGTAAAAGAAATCAAGGATGATTTTTCATTTAGTCATGGGGGTATGATGAGCATCAAAGTGTCACATTGATGGGCCCTTATCGATAAGGCCCCATTTATGTGGTGTTGCCTTGTCGATGAGGCCTCATTTAGGTGGTGTTGCCTTGTCGATGAGGCCTCATTTAGGTGGTGTTGCCCCATTGATGAGGCTGCATTAATGTAGCATTTGTTATGTTGATAGGGTCCCATTGACACAACCCTAGAGAAAAAACTATAAATACGAGCTCCTAGTCGTGTTTATGGGCATCAGATTCATAGCAATAGTAGAGCTCTTGCAGTTTGTCTATTTGAAAGTTAGAATATTTTTTCCCAAGTGCCCATAGTAGGAGTCATTGAGTGTATGGCTCTTTATTTGAGCATTGTTGTACCTAAACCACACCAGTGTGTGACAATAAAGATAAGCTTCTTGATAAACCTTGCAACATTTTGGATAGCTTAAATGTTTTATTTATGAATTTATTATTTTTATTAAATATTCAATTAGTTAAGCTAAATTAAGCTAAATTATACTTTAATCAATTAAGCTAAATAGATGAAGTACATAAGTACGATTGCTTTGAGCATAAACACGTATTTGCTTGGTAATCCCAACAACGTTATTGCTTAGTGCGCCTAGTAGCATAGTGCTTGGTAACCCAGTAGTGGATATGTGGGTTCAAGATGTGTATGGAAAGCAAGATCAAATGCTTATATTAGGATTAGCTAGAGACTAGTTAGTTAGTTAGATCGAATTAGTTATTAAATTACTTTATCTTTTTCTTCAAGCACCGAAGAACATAAAGCATAAAAGGACAAAAATCATGTCTCAATTACACATAACCATATCTTTGTACTTCACAAGTGTGATTGGAAAGACAATGAATGACCTTAGGGTAAGATTCACTTTCTAGAAGACTAGTGCATCAAAAACTAGAGAGTTCATGGAATTCATTCAGATTGTGTGTGAATGCTTCATGATTCATATGGTTGGACGTAGAGGTACCTTCACTACTCATTAGGAGTGAAATTATTTATGGATGACTTCTCTAGTTATGATGCTACATTCAAGGAAGCCTTAGATTACCTTGAGCAAGTACTCAAAAGATGTGTGGAAACAAACCTATGGCTTAATTGGCAAAAGAGCCATCTCATGGTCTAAGAAGGCATTGTATTAGGGCATAGAATTTTGCAAGAAGGAATCAAGGTAGACGTCGAAAAGATAAGAATCATCCAAATAGTCACTTGTCAACCAAAAAATGTAAAATATGTTTGGTCATTTCTTGGATCTATTGGTTACTATCGATGATTTATAGAGAATTTCTCTAAGATTGCAAAACTGTTGGTCAAGCTAACAAAGAAAGATATTCCATTCATCTAAACTAAGGAATGCGAAAAGGCATTCCAAAGCCTCAACCAAAATATCATAGAGACTCTAATTCTACGAGCATTGATTGGTCCAGATCATTTTATATAATGACAGATGCATCAAATTATGCCTAAGAAGTCATGCTTATGTAGTTGGATGACAAGAAACATCCATATTATATCCATTGTATAAGTTGAAGCATTTTGGGTGCATAGTTGAATTACACCACCACAAGGAAAGAACTAATGGTGGTTTTGATACTTTAGAGAAGTTAAGGCACTATGTGCTTAGATATAAAGTGTTTATTCACACTGATCATAGTGCCATTTTCTTCCTAATGAACAAGCCAATGCTGAGCCCCATGTCATATGATGGCTAGTGATCTTGTAGGAGTTCGATCTTACGATGGTAGATTGAAAGTGAACTAAGAATGTGGTCATTGATTACTTGTCTCAATTTCAATGGGATAACAAAAATGAGGGTACACTCTCTGATCAATTTCTTGATGAACTCATCTTTGCTGGTGCAATAAATGAACAAGTGATTGTAGAACAAAAATGGTATGATGACATCCTCACTTATCTTCTTACTTAGGAGATGCCATAAAATCTGGACTATAGAATGAAACAACAGTTTCTTCATTAGGCTAAATGCTTCATGGAAATCAATAGACAACTTTACAAGGTATGTACCGATGGCCTAGTTTGTTGTTGTATCCTTGATGTGGATCAATTGTGCATTCTCCAAGATGCTCATGAAGGCCCTTATAGATGCCACTATGCAAGGAGACACAGAACCATAAAAATCCTAATGGTAGGATACTATTGGCCCACAATTTTCAGGAATGCTCATTAGTTTGTCTAATTTTGTGAATGTTGTCAACAAGATGATGGGATGACTACACTTATGGAGGGTTATCAGTAGTGGATTTAACCACTGGAACCATTTAATATATGGAGCATTGACTTCATGGATCCCATCACATCCATGTCAAATGGAAAGGCATATAAAATCATCACTATTGATTACTACATAAAATGGGTAGGAGCAGTAACTATCATTAACTGTACATCATCCATTGTTGCATGGTTTGCACAACAAAATGTTGTTGGTATGCCACATGCGTTGATTTTTGATGAATCATCATTTGTATCAGCCGTGATGTTGGGTATGCGATGTCGAGGCCTGGATTGAATGTCTAATGTTGGGGTACATACCTTGAGTCTATAAATATCAAGCCTAGGCTCTAGTTTATGGGAGTAATTTTCATTAGTTAGTTTTCAGTTTTCAAGCAAGGTAGTGAAGCTCTTGCTTTTTCTTCTTCCTAGAGTTAGAATATTTTCTGAGTGCTTGCAGAAGGAGTCTAAAGTATGTATGATTCTTTGTTCAAACACTGAAGTACCTGAGTGTAGTAGTGTGATGGGAATAAAATGAACTCTTTTGGTAATTCTTGTAGCATTAAGAATAGCTTAATATTTTCTTTATTACATTTTACTTTCTTGCTCTTTACTTTAATGCATTTCATTAAGCAATATATTTCCAGCAATTAATGAATACAAGCATAACCACTTTGAGCATTCATATAGTACTTGGTAACCCAACAACACTTAACATTTGGTAGTCCAGCAGTGCTATATGTATTTAGGAAAGTGGGATGGTTACTTATGTTAGATTAGCCAGGCAATAGACATTAGTTTCAATCTACTCTACCCTTTATTCTTGTTGTAGGTGATTACATCCATAAAACATAACCAATAAAAAGTTATATGCCTCAATTACACTTAAACCATACCCTTGAGCCGTACAAGTATAGTTGGAAAGAGAATGAATGTTTTGAATGCCATTTCACTTCCTAGAGAAACTAGTGTATGAGATAACTATATGTCCATCAAATTTGATTAGATCATGTGTAATGCCTTAGTGATTCATATGGTTGGGCATAGGGGTACCTCGTCGCTCATCATTGGCACCATTGCTAGGGATATTTTTGATGTTTTGTGCACTAGCTAGGATCTAGTTAAAGTATTTAAATCGTTGGAATGAACCTGAGAGTCATATCTTGTGTTATAATTACTACATCAAATTCTTAGAGCACACTATGATTTTTGTTTTGCTAATCGACAATGTCTTCTTGTCATAGGAGCACTTCTCCACCCAAGCATGATAATGCTCATCCATCAAAGCCTCAATAGTACCAAATTATATATACTCATCTTGATGAGTATGTACCAAACTTCACGTTCATCTTACACCAAGATGAACAGCTATGGTGGCATGATACAGATGTAAACATTGTGTTGCCGCCTGATTGTGCTACTTCTACAATGCTCTATAAAATGCTTACATGATGTGGTCTTCAAGACTGCCATGGGGAATATATTATGGAAGATGTCAATGCTAGAGATTATTAGCCCACCAAAGCACAATGCTTGTGAGATTGACAGTTAGAGAAGTGCTATGAACTTTTGAAGGGAAAAGGACTTAACGATTCTCCATTCCTGTTGTACCAACAAGCTAATGGGGATCTTCCACTCAATGATGCTCCTCTCTTTAACTTTGATGATGAAGGTCAAAAAAAATCTACACTTCATAGTTCACAATCTTGATTCTAGTAATAAGGGGTCCAACAACAAAGTAGGATCCAGAAAGGCAAGTCAAGATAGGGATGCAAGCAAGAAGTACGATTGTGATCATGGTCATGATCACCAAAGAGGTAGTAGCAGGCATTGTGATGATGCTAGTTCTCCTTCCTCTTTCCCTTCATCACCATCATCTTCTTCTAGCTCTGACCATGACTACAAAAGGCGAGATCATGATAGAGGTAATCAAAATGAGTGCAATGACCAACAGGACCACAATAACCAAAGGGACCACCGAGATAGGCAAGATCAAGGATGTAGACATTCAAGAGAAGCACATTACCATGAATGAATGGGTAGTAGAGGGTATCATAGGCACCATGATCAAGGTCTCGATGAGCCTCTATTTGCTACCTGAAGTATGCTTAACATCGTAGAGGTAGCCAGAATTCCAACAAGGCATGTGAGAGACAGTCAGATCAAAAAATTAGACATGGACAATATTCCTTGATTTGAAGGGGGATATAACTCTAATACACAAAATCATCTTCAAGCTTTCCAAGATGCATGTGCCTTGCAAAACATAGAGAATGAATGGAAAAAACTAAAGTTGTTTTCCAAGATGCTCATCAAAGAAGCAAAGAACTGGTATTGGTCCTTAGAATCAGAATCTATTAGACGATGGAGTACCATGCTTGAGATGTTCAATGATAAATATCAAGTGTGCTCCTGGGTGTCCAACTTAAGGAAGCAAATTCAAGGGTGGAAACAAGGAGCACACAAACCCTTAGATACTACCATTAGTCGATACTATGCCTTAATGCACAAATGCCCTAGCCATGGTTTTTCTCGATTAGCTCAACTCCACCACATTGTAGATAGGCTTCATAATGAAATGAGGAAAACCCTTGGTGTCTATGCCCAAGGACACTTGTCAGAACTAACTACTCATTAGGTATAAAGGTTAATAGAGCAGGTTACCAAAGAGGAGGCTGAACTTAGAAAAAGAGAAACTATAGAGGAGTACAACAATGATCCTTCCATTTACAAGTAGGAGGTTCGATCCTGTGATAGCGACGATGAATCTGTATTTGATGAGGGGATGTATAAAAACGCCTTGCCACTTCAAGAATTCTAATTTGAACATACAACCAAGGTTGACCAGTTAAGAGATTCCATGGATAGTAGATTTCAAGCTATCCTCAAAATTGTTGAAGAGTCCTAAGAACAAGGTAGTGATTGTGAGTGCAAGAGGCACAAAGAAGCTAAACATGCATATTACAAAAGTAAGGACAAAATTGCTGCAATAGAAGAGATTGTAGACAATGAATCAGATGATGATTATGGATGTGATGTTTGCCAGTATGAACATCCCAAGAGATGTTGCCTCATTTTGTCACATCTTTAGGATTCTAGGGTGTATGTCTTACATCCATGACTTACACAAAGGAAAACATCTAGAAGGTTACCTTATCCTCAAGGTAATCTCCGACAGTTTCACTAGAAACAACCATATTATCTAAGCAAAGCTCCACTACAACCATACGAATAGTATTGATAATGGCAACAAGCACAATCATGGGCACTTGCATTTCCAAGGAAATAATACCCTTACCGACAACCTGATCCATATGGTTATCATGTTCAGCAACCCATGTCTCCATATGACTCCTTTGGTCACGTTTCTTAGTTACATCCTTACTACCACCCTTTTGACTATTATTGAACTCCATCTTTGCATGAAAGAAGGATCACTGCCCCCTATCCTTATCCTTCTCTTGTCCCTGCACACACTCCTCCTTCAATTGCACAACTACCACCTACTCCACCAATGCAGGGTGAACTGCCCACTCAACTGCAACAATGCAATGCTACAAGTGTTGTTAATTTGCAACCCAATCATCAATTAGATGTGTTGAATGCCTGATCAAAGAAAACATCTTTCTTTTGACCCTGTAGTCCACCTAAGCATTCACCTACACCTGCAATTGGCAACCCTGCTCTTGCCTCTTCCTCTATATCCAATTCCTTCGGGTCTCCTTCAAACCAAACTCTACTAAGGATCCATACCATAATGCTTACTCATACCATGTATAATTGGATCCATGTAGGAAACCCTCCCAAGAAATTAGCTTATGCTAGAAGTCCTCATTTATTTGCAGATTACTAAGAATGAACTATGCAAGGATTTTCTTGATTTAGGTTTTGGTATTAATTTAATCTCTCATGAGATGTACACTGCCTGGAACCTACCTCCTCTTAAGATGAGCAACATCAGATTAGAATTGGCAGACCAGTCCATCACTATTCCATTGGAACTGGTAGAAGACATTGTGACCACTATTTTTGGGTAGTCTTATCCTGCTGAATTCCTAGTAATCAAAGTAAAGAATTGTAAAGGGGACTTTCCAATCATCATGGAAGAGCATGGTTGAGCACTATAGATGCAAGAATGGGCATTAGAAATCTTTTCCTGGAAATCTCTAAAGAAAATGCATTTGGAAAGATTGAGAAGAAGAGAGTTCCATGCATCATGTATAGCAATAGTGGGTACAATTGTGTGCAGAAACTTTGGGCCATTAAGCAAGCATCCATCTTTGCATGCAAATAGTGTGCGCTAGAAATAGAAATTCAAAGGTGTCTATATGCAGAAACCACAAAATAAGAGGGCACCCAATGGCTAACCACTGATTCAAAAAGTAGCACACTTTGCATGGAACGAATTGAGAGCTTGACATGTGAATATGTCACAAGCATGGATGATCTTGAACAAGTTCATCACCAACTCTCTGATGATACAAACAATGATATCTATTGGTGAGAGTTGGAAATTCTTAAGAACTTCAAGTAACAACCCCCTGAACTAAAAATGCTACTAGCTGGAATGGAATATGTATTTTTGAAAAATAAGAAGCTGGTTATAATTAATGTAAGACTTGCTTTAGAACAGAAAGAGATGTTGTTGAAGGTAGTTGAAAGATGGTTAGCAACTTTTGCTTGGTCATATCTTGAACTCACAGGGATTAATCCTAGGATATGCTAGCATTGCATTTACACTAACTTAGCCATGAAGCCAAAATGATAGCCATAGAGGTGGTTGAACCCCAAATTGAAGCAAATCGTCAAGGAGGAAATCAAACAACTCGTCAAGGTGGGGTTCATCTATCCCAATTTAAATAGTAAGTGGGTTAGTCCACTCGTAATTGTACCAAAGAAAGGTGGTAAGTGCCATGTCTGCATCCATTTTAGGCTATTGAATATGGAAACATTCAAGGATCACTTTCTGTTGTTATTTGTTGACTAGGTGCTCGACATAATGTCAGGGCATTGCTATTGCAGCTTCCTAGATAGTTATAGTGGCTATAACCAGATTCAAATTGCACCAGAGGACTAAACAAAAACAATGTTCACAAGTCCCTAGGGGATTTTGCATATTTTAAGATGCCATTTGGTCTATGCAATGCCCCTACCACATTTCAATGCTTGGTCTTGAGCATCTTTCAACAATAGATTGATAGTGTTGTATAAGTCTTTATAGATGACCTCTCGACCTATGAAGCTACATTTCAACAAGCCCTGAACCACCTTGAGCATGTGCTGAAATGATGTGTCAAAACTAACTTGTGGCTCAATTAGCAAAAAAGTCACCGAATGGTCTAGGAGTGCATTATATTGGGGCATAAAATATTGCAAGCAGAAATTGAGGTGGACCCTAAAAAAGTCATCCTAGGAATAACCCATTAGTCAAAAATAGTTAAAGATATTCAATCATTCCTTGGACACACTAGCTACTACCAACGATTCATAGAGAATTTCTCTAAGATGGCAAAACCATTGGTTGAACTAACAAATAAAGATGCCCCTTTTTTCTAGACCTCGGAATGTGAAAAAGCGTTCCAACAACTAAAAGAAAAGCTTGTGGAAACTCCAATTCTACAAGCACCTAACTAGTCCAGACCATTTCACATCATGCTAGATGCAGCAAATTATGCTTTGGGAGTTATGCTAACATAGTTAGATGACAAGAAACATCCATTCTACATCCACTACAACAACCGAAGCATTGTGGGTATACAATTGAACTACACCACTATAGAAAAAGAATGATGGTGGTGGTGTTTACTCTAGAGAAGTGTAGGCACTATGTGCTTGGATATAAGGTGTTTGTGCACACAGACCACGGTGCCATATGCTTTCCTAATGAACATGCCAATGGTGAGCCCCCATGTCATATGGTGGCTAGTGATCTTGGAAGAGTTTGATCTTACAATGGTAGATCAAAAGGGCACTGAGAATGTGGTCACTAATCACTTATCTCAGTTGCGATGGGATGAAAAACAGAAAGAAAGTCCATTATCTGATACATTTCTTGATGAACTTCTCTTTGTTGGAGCAATAACTGAAAAAATTTCCAATGAGCCAAAATTGCATGATAACATTCTTCTCACTTAGGAGTTGCCACAAGGGTTCGACCATTGAAGGAAGCAATAGTTTCTTCACTAGGTAAATCAGTTCATAGAGATCAAAGGACACCTCTACAAGGTGTGCGATGATGACCTGGTTTGTTGATGTGTCCTTGATGTTGATCAATTGCATGTGCTCCAAGATGCTCATGAAGGTCCTTGTGAAGGACACTCTGCTGGGAGACACATGACCATTAAAATCTTGATGGTAGGGTACTATTGGCCAACACTCTTTAGGGATGCTCACCATTTCATCCTCTCTTGTGAACGATGCCAACAAGATGGTGGAATGACTACTCAAATGGAGGAACCTCAACAATAAATCCAACCTTTAGAACCATTGAACATTTGGGGCATTGATTTCATGGGTCCCATCATGCTCATGTCAAATGGAAAGACATACATCATAGTCACTGTTGACTATTGTACAAAATGGGCAAAAGTAGTAGCTGTCATCGACTGTACATCTTCTACTATTGCTCGATTTATACAACAAAATGTTGTAAATGGGTTTGGTATGCCATGTGCATTAATTTTTGACAATGGAACTCATTTTATAGGCACCACTTTTTGAAAGCTTATGCAACGCTTAGGGGTTGAACACAAACTCACAACACCTTACCATCCCCAAGCTAATGGTCAAGTTGAGGTTATGAATAGGAAAATCATAAGAATACTAACAAGAACTATTAGCAATTTTAGGAAGGACTGGAGAATAAAACTCAATGATGCCCTTTGGGCCTACCACTCAACTTGGAAACTTCCTATAGGCTACTCTCCCTATGAACTTATGTACAACAAACTACCAACACTTTCTATTCAATCTAAACTTAGTATACTTTCAACGGCTTATGACCTTGACCTTGACTTAAGTACAGCCCAAAAGGAAAGACTAATGAATCTCAACCTGCTAGATGAAAATTGATTAGCTGATTTATCATCTAATGAGTCGCACAAGGCTTATAACAAAAAGTGTTATAACCTAAAAATTATAAAAGTTAAATTTCAACTAGGAGATAATGTTTTCTACTGGAACCCCATACATGTACCTCAATGAACTAAGTTCCAGACATTGTGGGAAGGACCTTATATTATTCATGAAACTTTTCATTCAAGGGCCATGATGATTTATAAACTTGAGAGCCCAAACAAGAAATAGTTGGTCAAAATTCAAAAAATTAAACCTTTGAGCATACGCTAGCTAACACAACAAGCACCTCATCCGATGGACAACCATGCTCCATATTTAAGATCTCCTCCTTTCAACATAGTCATGAGGGAGATGGCCAACCATGCTAGCCATTCAAGCAGCTCAGTTTTTTTCAACTTTTTTTGTTTTACACATTTTTTATTTTACAACTTTTTGTTTTTATCTTATTAATCTTTTCTAATTTTTTGTTTTATACCATCATTAGTGCATTTGATATTTCTTGAATAATTTATACTTTTTTCTATATTTTCTTTTATTTGGCGTGATTTTCTAACTTTTTGTTAATAAATGCCAAGTACATTGGTAATGTGTTACTTAATGGTGGTATGTACTATTTTTGTTATTTGATTATTGGTGTATGGTTTCTAGCTTTGAATTTCATTACGAATAATTAAGACATGGTTTCTTTTTCATGTAACAGGCAGTGAGTCCACAACATCCACCCATCCACACACTCTATGGTTTTCCTTGTTTTGAAAATGTGTAGTTTCTTTTTCACTAATAAAACTTTAATAAATTTGTAACTTTGGTAGTTTCCAGAATTGGGAAGGATTTAAAGGTTTGAACAGGGTGTAGCTTTAAGGGAATTTGGTATTCTTTGTACTTTTTTGTTTGCTTGGGTGCATGTGTGTTTCCATGAATTTCTTACCATTCCGTGCCAATAAATAAAGGTAGTTGAATATGTCCTTGCATGGTGTGGTTCTCATTAAAAAAAGAAAGAAAGAAATAAAGAAAGATGAGGATTCAAAGCATACCCCTTGGACAAAATAAATACATACATCCTTGCATGGTGTGGTTCTCATCAAGAAAAAAAAGAAGATGAGGATTCAAAGCACACCCCTTGGACAAAATAAATGCATGTCTTTGCATGGTGTGGTTTCCATTTAAAAAAAGAAAGAAAAAACACTATGGGAATTCAAAACACACCCCTTAGATAAAATAAATGGGCTACAAGGATTGGTTATGAGACTTGACCCCTCTAACTAAGGCCCTTCTTCACTTCCTACGTCTTCTCTAATTTGGAACGATGGTTGTTTTGTGGGAGTGCTATTATGTCTTAGGGGATGAATTGGTCTTAGAATGTCGATGCAAAGTCACTGAAAGTGACTAGCTTTGGTTTGGATTGAGGATGGATCTTATTAATTCATTTAACCACAAAATCCACAAGGGACTTCATGTGACCGTAATTAAGAACTCCATTCCACTCTTTCTTTCATCTATCTATGCTTTCCATGTTCTATCGATTTCATGTTTTGGTTCAATGTCCTAGTTTGATGTGTTCGAATTCTTAGTTAGTTACTTCTAGGTTTTTGTACTTAACCTTCTATAACCATTAATCATCTATGGAGTCCACAGGCTCTTTGGTTTGAAGTTATGCCAGGGCATAAAAGGCCTATGCCTACTTTGGGGAGGACCCACTTGCATATCTTTTGGTTGGGTTAGTTAAGTTCTTTATACTTAGACACTTTTACAATTAAATTATTTCTGTTTACCCAATCAGTGACATCCAATTGTATACATCTTCACAATAGTTTTTAGTGAATTCTTCTTTTCATTGTTGTGGATTCTTATACCTTCTTTAAATATTTCCTTGTATTGAATTTTTTCAAATTTAATGGATTGCTTAATTTAATTAACCCTATCTGTTAAAATTCCCACTAACACTACTCAAGGATGATGTAGTAGTACCACATAATGAGGACTATTCCTGATCGAAGGATTTCTTCTCTCTCTCATTCTCTTGTTGCTAAGAAGTGTTGGATGTCAATATTCTCTAGGGTGTTCGTTCCTCTTCTCATGAACACCCAATGTTGTAAAAATTGTAATTCCATACACTTGGACACTTAGAGTCTGTATGTCTATTTAATTTGAGTTAATTTATCATGTCAGTTAATAATTCCATACCTACCCAATATGTTATGTTGTAAAGAACTTGTTCCTCCTCTTCTTTACTTGAGGATGAGTTTTCATTCAATCATTGAGGTATGATGAATCATCATTTGTGTCAGCTACAACATCACATACACGATGTCAGGGTATATACCTTGAGTCTATAAATACCGTTCTTAGGCTCTAGTTTATGGAAGTAATTTTCATTAGTCAGTTTTCAGTTTTCAAGCAAGGTAGCAAAGCTCTTGCTATTTCTTCTTCCTAGAGTTAGAATATTTTTTGAGTGCCCACGGAAAGAGTCTAAAGTGTGTATGGTTCTTTGTTCAAACATTGATGTACCTAAGCACAATAGTGTGACAGGAATAAAATGAACTTTTTTGGCAATCCTTGCAACATTGAGAATAGATTAATATTTTCTTTATTGCATTTTACTTTCTTGCCCTTTACTTTAATGCATTTCATTAAGCAATATATTTTCAGTAATTAATAAACACAAGCACCACTTTGAGCATTCATATAGGATTTGGTAACCTAGCAATGCTTAACATTTTGTAGTCTAACAGTGCTATATGTGTTCAAGAAAGTGGGGTGGTTACTTGTGTTAGGCTAGCTAGGCAATAGACATTAGTTTCAATCTACTCTACCCTTTATTCTTGTTGTAGGTGATTACATCCATAAAACATAAACGATAAAAAGTCATATACCCCAATTACACTTAAACCATACCCTTGAGCCTCACAAGTGTAGTTGGAAAGACAATGAATGTTCTCAACGTTGTTTCACTTCCTAGAGGAACTAGTGTATGAGATAACTATAGGTCCATAGAATTTGACCGGATTATGCGTAACGCCTTAGTGATTTGTATGGTTGGACATAGGGGTGCCTCACCGCTTATCAGTTTTTGACAACAAAATCCATCTTACAAGTGCTACTTTTCATAAACTCATGCAACACTTAAGAGTTGAACATAAATTAACAACAACCTACTAACCCTAACCCAATGGTCAAGTAGAGGTTACTAACAAGAAGATCACAAAGATTCTAATAAGAATTGTTAGCAAATATAGGAGAGATTGGAGCATGAAACTTAATGATGCCCTTTGGGCCTACTGCTCAACATGGAAACTCGCTATAGACTACTCTTGCTATGAGTTGGTGTTTAGAAAACTTCCAATGCTCCCGATTTAGTCTGAGCTTCATACACTTTCAACAACCTGTGACTTGGACCTTGACCTTAGCTGATAAGTTATGAGATGCCCCTACACCCAACCATATGAATCACAAGTGTTTATACATGATTTGGTCAAATTTCATGGATGGGACTAGTTGTGGCATCTAGATCACTATGCCTTGATCGCAATTCATTGTCTTCCCACTTGGACTAGTGGTAGCTTTGTCATGTATGGTTTAGTCCAGAGTGAGGCATACGATTTTTATTACTTTATATTTTATTATTCCATGATTAAAAATAGGTTGAAACTTAATTTATAATCAATGTAAATAATCTAATTACTAGTTAATAATCAACTACCCTAACATAAGTATTTGATCCCACTTCCCGTGCACATCTTGAACACGGATAACGCTACCGATTACCAAACATTAAGTGTTGTTGGGATTACCAAGAGTCATATGCATGCTCAAAGAAATCGTACTTATGTGCTTAATTAATTAACATCCATGAAAATGTAAATATTAACTAAGTACATGAAAAGTAAATTACATGGAAAGTAAATCCAATCTAATTCAAAGTGCTGTAATGAATAAGAATCAATCTCGATCTTATTGTTTCTCATGGAATATGTCCAGGTACATTACCAGTCAAATAAGACTTTGTACAACTAACTCAAATTCACTCTGTGGGCACTTACTAACTGTTCTCTAAAATTACAAAATAAAACTACAAGAATTCAGCTACTCTATTAACAAAACTATAAAAAACTACTTGCAAAACCAGACCCAAATCGAGAGCACAGGTGTCATATTTATAGGCCTAAGTATATACCTTGACATTAGATATCCAACATCGAATCTAGACTTTGACATCATGTATGTGATGTCATGGCTCTAATGTCACATACCTGACATCAGAGTAAATAGAAACATGTTTAATCATACCCTTATGATTGAATGAAAAATCATCCTTAAGTTAAACAAAATGAGAAACAAGTTCCGTATAAAATATTGGGAAGGTATGGGATTATTTACTGATATGTAAACAATTGATTGACTTTGAGTGCCACATTACAAAATTTTATTCAAGTGGATGCATATAAAATGACAAAGTGAAAAAAAGACTGGACAGACATTGAAGATTACAAAATTTGTAGAGGTCATTAAAAATCCACTGAAGATTATTCTTTTTGTTGTTGTTAGCGGTGGTAAACTTTTAACTTGGATTGTTATGTTAGTGCTACTCTGGTTATGCAGAACATTCTTGAAGGGTGGACTGAAGTTTTTTCTCATTGCCCCATGGATCTAGCAAACATGCAAAGCTTGAGCTACCATCTTGTATCTTCTATGATGTGTCCATGGTCATATCCTCTGTTTTTCCTCTTTTGGCTTTATTTTTGTGCATGGAAAAAGACCTTCTTCCTTAGATGTTTCTTTTAGCATCACCTATATTCATCAAAGGACCAACATTAGTTATGAAAAATTTTCCTTAATAATTAGCCCTTTTTGGATCCCTTATTTTTCTTTTAGGCATAAGGTGATTACAACATACTATGCCCAAGGCTATGAGGTAACTAAAATCATCAAGATGTTCACATTATTTTGATCAAATACCATTAGTTACCATGATGTTCAAAAATAAGATATTGGAAAAATTTCAAAAATTTTAAAGTAGGCATCCCTAGCCCCCATGACTAATAAGCATAACTCCAGAAGCACATGGGTTTTTGAATAATTTAAATCAAAGGTCTAATTTAGAAGATGGCCAATATATATTAATGGATATGGAAATAGAAAAGTAGGAAAAATTAATGAAATAGATGAGAAGTAGTTTCAAAATCATGCATAAACTCAGAGACACCGTCATTGATGTTCTAGAAGATGTGAAGGTTAGTTTAAAGCCATGATCAACAAAAGTTATGCAAGTGGGTCTTCTCCAAATTAGGATTTTTTCCATAATGCCCTTGCATAACTACTTTTGTAGATGTCTATGGGCACTTAAGAGGTTAAACGTAGACCATGCCTTTGTTCCAAACAACATACAACTGCCATGGTTAGGATGTTCTGCTCAAAACCAAAAGGCTCATAATTACATGTAGCAGTGTGGTGAATAATGGGATGAGAAGGGATTGTAGAGATCGAGATGTAAGGTACTTGACCATGTCTACAATAGGTTTTTGTAACAAGTGTGATTAAAATGATCAACATACCTATTTGTTCAAGTTCAAACCAAGTCCATACTATGAACAATGATCTCGCATTGATGTGTTCCATCCTGCCAACCACCATGAGTCCACAACCACCTCAAAGAACAATCATCACTCCAAAAAGAGAATAAAAGAGAAGAAGGAAGGAAGGGCCTTAGTTAGAGGAATGCCTTTAAGCATGGGTAATGTGTCTTTCTAGCCCCATAACTAGTGGTCATAGCCCATTATTGTGTCCAAGAAATGTGCTTTTAATTCTCATCATTGTTTATTATTATTGTTGTCTTTTTCCTCTTTGTTTTTTTTTTGTTTTTTGAATGGGAATCACACCATGCAAAGATAAAGCTTCCTTTTTATTGGTTGATAAGGGAGTGATGATACATTACAAGAGGAGTCATAAACCACATGAAGGAAGTCAATAAGATCACACAACAAGTTCCCTTGAGGTCACACCCTTTGCCATTTCCCCTTGCTCATTCCCTCTTTCTTCAAGGTTCAATGATCATTAATGAATTTTAGTTTCATAAAAGAAGAACCAAATTGTTTCCATGAAAAAGACCTTTTATTCAAAGAATTGGAGGGATGGATGAGGTGGTCTCATTGCTTTACACAATTACCTACCCA
This sequence comes from Gnetum montanum, assembly GCA_015680685.1. Classification (NCBI taxonomy): domain Eukaryota; kingdom Viridiplantae; phylum Streptophyta; class Gnetopsida; order Gnetales; family Gnetaceae; genus Gnetum; species Gnetum montanum. The sequence continues at coordinate 1,194,220 of MNCI01008366.1, read as the reverse complement.
ATCATCTTGATAGCATAACACAAAAAATCCAACACATAGCATTGACTTCTGCATCATGACTTGGCAATTTTATTAAGAAAAACATAAAATACATTCATAAAACATAAAGAGAATGACTCAAGAAAAGAGAAAAAGTATAAAGAAAAGAAAAATATTAAGAAATAGAAAACATATGAAGAATTAGAAAATTTCAGAACTAATAAGCAAATTAATTACTTCCATGCATCTTTGAAATATGTTTATATTCTCATTTTTAAGTGACTGGGTGTCTTCTGGTTTAGTGGCTATTGCGTAGGCTAGCTTTTTCTCACACACTTGCTCTTGAACTTTATGATGGACCAGTATAGGGGTTGTGTTAATATTTCAAACTTCCAACCCCCAACTACACCTTTTATCATTATTGGCGATGCATGGATTCTTCTATCTCTCCACAATGATAGGTATATTATTTATGTCTTACATTAGAGTGGTGATGGTTGTTTGCTTTTGCATATGATTAGAAGACATCATTTTTGTAAGGAAGGTTGTTGCATCAGGTTGGCCTTATGCTGGTTTAGGTGATGTAGTAGGTCCATTAGTGTTTTGCTTTGGCTTACGACCTTTTCTCCAGAAAAGACATTCTTGAGACTTTGGTTGAGATCTACTAGTGTTATCATTTACATGTATGTTCATAGCACAAGTGGAATTCTCTTATTGATGTTGTGATGTTGAACCTTCTTGTGTTGTTGGAGGTGACATATGGTGGAGGTGAGTATGAGAATATTGAGAATATGAGGTAGGGTAAGAGGTGTGAGGTGGTGATCTTGTATAAGATGTTGTAGGATAATGATATTCAAGAGTGTGGTAGTAGTGATTTTAAGTAGAGGAAGTAAAGCTAGTTGGTGAAATAGGGTGTTAAACATAATACCTATGTGGGTTCGATTGGTAGGAAAGATAGGGCTGGTTTGGTGGTGACCTCCTCCACGACTATGGTTGTTGCCACTACTGTTGATGTCAATGTTGAGGTTAGTAATAAGTCCCCCTATGATAGTACGGTTGGTTTTGGGGTTGTTTAAAATTACTATGTAGAAGAGGAAATCTCCTAGACATGTACTTCTATACAAACCTCAGATTTAATGCCCCCAACCAACTCTTATGTAGATGCAACAAGATTGGGCAATGGCCCTTTAGATGGTCATGTATGTAAATGTCACATTCATTATTTTTGTCTATGGTTGAGTCTATAGCCTCACTTTCTTTAGGCATTTTTCCTTCTTGCTAAAAAGTGTTCCTAGCTATTTCTTGGTTCTTTTTCCTACTTTTGTTGTGATTGCTTGATTCGTTTTGCGCTACTCTCTCCTCTATGATTTCTTCACAAGTTTTAACTTTCTCATCCATCAATTTCAACATCTTATCCAACTTTGCTTCAAGCTCAGTAAGAGAATTTTTTATTGGCAAGGTTCACTATAAAATCATCTCATCGAGAGCTACCTCTTTTTCCTTATCATAGATATGGACATGTTTCTTTTGTAGAGTTGGGTCCTAGTTATTTTCCTCTACATTCTCCCATTTGCATAGCTCTCCTTTTACTTTTGTCACATGCTTGATTAACTCTTTGATCTAATGGATTCGTAGCTCATATAATTTACCTAGAGCATACATCCCAAGGGTCTTCCTTGTTTCATTATGAAGGCCATCTATGATTTGGAAAAGTTACATTTCCTTAGAGAAACCATGGCCTGGGCATCTATGTGGTAGCAAATAGTATCTTTCCAAAGCCACTTCCAAGGGTTCATGATTTTCTTTTCAACTCTTGGATTTCTTTTCTTAGGTTGGATACTTTGGCATAGGTTTCATATTTGTTTTTTGAAAAGTTTTGGAATTGTGGACCACTAGTGAATGGAACTTGGTTCCAACCATCTATACCAACTTTCAGCTTCATCAATAGTGTCCTAGGAAAGAGCTTAAGCTTTTGTCATCCAATTTCAATGTTGTATAAGGCACAGGCATCATGGAAGCCTTTTAATGATGTTATGGATCCAAATCATAGCCTCCTACAAATTTAGGGATATTATTAATATCAAGCCTAGGTAGGCAACTTTCCTTACAATGCCTATGAGGCATCTTAATTACCTTTGTGATTTGCATCAGGTTCTTAGTGGCCAACAAGGGCTCATCATCATCAAACATGTTGTGATGAAAATTTCTATTTCTATTCATTTGATTGTGATGATCTTATCTATGCTCATTATGATGTCTTTGATTTTTCCCTTGGGATCAATTTCTATCTTTGTCTTGATCCTATAGTGGAGGTCTATCTCTATACCACATTCATCTTCATCAGAACTAGACATTGAAGAGGGAGAGGAAGATGAGGAACTAGAAGAATCACCATGACTTCTATAGTTCTCCCCACGGTCCCTTGATTTATCTTTTCTAAGCTTAGAGGACGTGCTAAGCCTTGAGGCCTTCCTTATTCTAGGACTTTCTCCGTCTTCTCTAGGATTGTCTGCACGAGTTGAATATAATCTTTGGGTGTAGTAAGGGTCTAAATGAGCATAGGAAACACTTGTTTGAGGTTGTTCACTCAAATTTTCTTCAGTATATATCCTATCATTTCTCCTACGAGTGTTCTCATCATACGATGCATTATGGATCATGTGTGAAGAAGACAAGGTTTTGTATGATAATGTGTGTGATTTAAAATATTTATATTTTTTAATAGATAGATCATTCGTACCTTTACATCAATCATGTATAATATACCTAATCTAGATAACTAGCATCATCCTCGGCAATGGTGCCAATGATGAGCGGCGAGGTACCCTTATGCCCAACCATATGAATCACAAGTGCTCATGCACAATCCGATCAAATTCCATGATGAGACTAGTTGTGGCATCTAGATTGGTATGCCTTAATCGTAGTTTGTTGTCTTCACACTTGGACTAGTTATAGCTTTGTCACATATGGTTTAGTCTATAGTGAGGCATATGATTTTTATTATTGTATATTTTATTATTTTATGATTAACAATAGGTTAAAACTCAATTCAATTAATCTAATTGCTAATTAATAATCAACTAGCCTACCATAAGTATTTGATCCCACTTCTTGTGCACATCTTGAACACATATAATGCTGTTGGATTACCAAACATTAAGCATTTTTGGGATTACCAAGATTCATATGCATGCTCAAAGTGATCATACTTATGTACTTAATTAATTAACATGCATGAAAATGTAAATATTAACTAAGTACATGAAAAGTAAATTGCATGGAAAGTAAATCCAATCTAAGTCAAAGTGTTGTAATGAATAAGAATCAACCTCAATCTTATTACTGCTCATGAAATATGTCTAGGTATATTGCTAGTTGAATAAGACTTCGTACAACTGACTCAAATCCACTTTATGGGCACTCACTGACTACTCTCTAAGATTACGGAATAAAACTACAAAAATTCAACTACTCTATTGACAAAACTATGAAAAATTACTTGCAAAACTAACCCCAAATTGGGAGCCCAAGTGTCACATTTATAGGCCAAGGTATATACCCCGATCTCATGTACACAATGCCACATACTCGACATCAGAGTAGATAGAAACACATTTCATTATTAGCATAGCACAGCTAGATGAAAATCGATTGGTTGCCTTATCCTTGAATGAAATGCATAAGGCATTCAACAAACAACGACCTAAGAATTAGAAGGATCAACCTTTAACCAGGAGATAAGGTCCTTTACTGGAACCCCACACACATAGCTCAACAAACTAAGTTATAGAAATTATGGGAGGAGCCTTATATAATTGATGAAACCTTTCCTTCTAGGGCCATGATCATATACAAATCTGAAAGCCCAGACAAAAAGCAATTGGTCAACATCTAATAGGCAAAACCTTTCCACAAGCCCAAGCAAGCTAGTGCAACAAATACCTCAACAAATGGACAACCATGCTCAATTTTTTGGATCTCCTCCTTCCAACTTAGTCATGGTGGAGATGGCCGTTCATGCTAACCACATACATGGCTCATCAATTTTTCTATTTTTTGTTTTACATATTTTTGTTTTTGCAAATTGTTTATTTTACACCTTTTTGATTTTTAAATTTTTTTCCTATTTTACACCATTTTTTTGTTTTACACCATTTTTAGTACATTTAACTTTTTCTTGAATATTTTACACTTTCTTATATATTTTACTTTATTTTAGTGTGATTTTCTAATTTCTATTAATAAACATTCTTTGTGCTAACAAGACACAATGGCGTTGTAGCTATTGCTAATGGTGGTTTACTCTTAATGTTTTTGTTTGCTAATGTCTAGTTTTTATTTTTGAATTTTTGTATCAATGGCTAAGACATTGTTTCTTTTTCATGGAATAGGACATCCACCCATCCAATTTTCCTTATTTTGGAAGTATGAGGTCCCTTTCATTAAATCAACCTTTAATAAATTTGTAACCTTGGTGGTTTCTAGAATTAGAAAGGATTCAAAGGTTTACATAGAATGTGACTTTAAGAGGATTAAATACTCTTTGTACTCTTCTGCTTACTTAGATACATGAGTGTTTTTATGGATTTCTTACCATTCCATGTCGACCAATAACAAGAAGTTGAACAAGTCTTTGCATGATGTGGTTCCCATCTGATGAGCGGCGAGGTACACCTACACTCAACCATACGAATATGAGCGTAACACACGCGATCTGGTCGAACTCCGTAGACTAAGTGCCTACACGCCTCATGGAACACTTAAGATTAATCATTCATTGTCTTCCCAGAGTTACTTGTATTTGTCACGGTATGGTTAAGTAAGTCCGAGGTATATGATTTTTATGGTCTTTTCGGTTTTAATCTCCTATGCTGATAATGAGAAAGGTAAAGAGACTAGTTGACTAACTCTAACTAACTAACTAAGCTTTAATTAACCTACCATCAGCATCCATTCCCACTTACCATTCACACCCTAAACCAATGCAACCGTGATTACCAAATGCTAGTCGTTGCTGGGATCACCATGTGTAACGCACGTGCTCGAAGCAATGTCTTATCAATGTGCTAATTAACCCTTATATAATTTTCATTTGATTAACCCTAAGGTTCGTTTAAGCTTCCAACGATGTGAGTAATATCCTATGTTCTACTTAGCCCACAAACACTTAGTCCCCAGCAACGGTGCCAATGATGAGTGGTGAGGTACCCCTACACTCAACCATACGAATACAAGCGTAACAAGCGTGATTCGGTCGAACTCCGTAGACTAAGTGCCTACATGCCTCATGGAATACTTAAGGTTAATCATTCGTTGTCTTCCTAGAGTTACTTGTATTTGTTATGGTATGGTTAAGTAAGTTCGAGGTATATGATTTTTATGGTCTTTTTGATTTTAATCTCCTATGCTGATAATGAGAAAGGTAAAGAGACTAGTTGACTAACTATAACTAACTAACTAAGATTTAATTAACCTAGCGTTGACATCCATTCCCACTTACCGTTCACACCCTGAACTAATGCAACCGTGGTTACCAAACGCTAGTCGTTGTTGGGATCACCACGCGTAACACACATGCTCGAAGCGGTCGTACTGAGGCACTTAACTAGGAGAGAAGGGTTGAGAGAGATTTAATTCCTAATAAAGCATTTAAATGGAAAATAGTAAATAACATTAAATAAAATCCTAATTATCCTATTCCATGCACTGCAAGGTTTATCCAGGAAGTTCGTCTTTATTGCTGTACACAAACATGTGTTCAGGTACAATGTTTGCTCGAATAAAGATCCGTTTACTTTGGAGCTCCTATTGCAGGCACATGGAAAATATTCTATCTCTAGAGTGATCAAACTACCAGAGTTTCCCTACGGTCTAGGCCTAGCATGGAAAAGAAGGGAGAACCACCGCTTATTTATAGATTTTGCGACGCACCACGATATCGCATACACGATATTGCAGGGGATGACGTGATATCATGTACACGATATTGCGGGGGATGATGTGATATCATGTGGGATGCGATATCGCAGCAGACGTGATATCGTGGCCCATGCGATATCATGGCGGACACGATATCACGTACGCGATATCGTGGCCCATGGGATATCGCGTCCAATCATACCCCCATGACTAAATGAAAACTTGTCCTTGAGTTCCTTACAAATATTGGGATGGTATGGGATTATTGACTCAAATGAAACTAATGGGATGACATGTGAACGGATCATCATTACAAGACAAAACAACATTGGTGTTCATGAAAACAAGAGTGAACACCTTATTACATTAACATTAGGCCTCATTTGGTAGCTAAGAAAGAGAGAGAGAAAGAAGTGTTGCTGCTGCCAACACCAAAATTGCACCTTTCGTTGTCCATCTGTAAGTGCACCATTGGTCTTGCTCCTTGCATAGTTTCTTTAGTATTGCTCCATTCCAAGTGTTCCTTCCAAATCCAATCCGTTGTTGCATGATTACCATATGCACACACAACACAATTTTTGTATTAGCAAGGGTAAATGAATTTCAATGTAGTTGATACCTTGATTTGGTGAAAGGTCCATTGGTTGAGTTGTGGTATGGCTGATATGGATTTGGAGATATAATGTTGGTGACTACCGAAGGTGTAGGGGTTAGGAGAAAATCGAAAAAATTGGGCCCTGTACCCCCATACCCCCATGACTAATCGCGAACCTCTGGTAGCGATAGAATGGAGAAAGAAAAGGAATAAGAAAGATGGATAAAAAGATAAAATGGTAACGTCGATAAAGTGGATGTCAAGATGGAAATGAACAAAATAAAATGGATTGCAAAAATGTTAGGGGAAATAATTTAATTGGTGCACCAAATAGGAATGTTAGTGGGTCCTCCCCAAAGTAGGCTCATGCCCTTAATGCCCTGACAAACCCACATT